>UZAE01000917.1:0-16855 GCA_900617975.1 Rodentolepis nana | reverse complement strand
ATTATTTTGGATTTCACACCTCCGCTATCAACTAGTTGCCTTGACGATTTGCAATGAAGCCATAAAATATATTTCGGACTGTGGAGAATTTATGGTTTTGCGTAGGCTTTACCAAGGGAACAAAAATAGTACGCCAATAACAATGAGGTTAATCTATGTAATGATTGTTTATTTTATGAGTGACATAATTATCAACTTCAGTGGTCCGGCTTCGTTATTTAGAATTGTGTAGCCTACCAAATCAACTCAGTAAGCGTTCTTCTTTTTCCAGCAAATTAAACATTAAATGAGGGGTGTGCGATGGACCTACATCCACGTGGTGCAGCCTAGGCAACGTATACTCATACGGTAAAAAGGTCTATCTACTGGCAGTTGACTTCTGACCTCAAGCTACAGTGGTCCCACTGTATGCCATATTCTACCACTTCCACAGTAATCATCTCTCTTTTTCCCTATCTTTATGTCTGTCTATGTCTTTTGGATCTTTGAATCTCTCTTCTGCTCACCCCTCGAATTTTTCCCACTCTGATGTTACTCCCATCTGGGAAGCCTGAAGTCAACTTAGGGGCTAATGATAACTATTGAAAAGCCTGCCATTTGATATAAATAAATAAACATTAAATGAAATAAATGTAATTGATAAGAGGGAGAATAATTCCCGTAAGTAATCTATCGGGCAAATCATGAACTTTGAATTTTAATAATCTTTATTTGTAGAAAATATCTGGCAAGACATTTTTGAAAATCAAATTAAGTAAATTACGTTGGCACACAGAATTAGGTTCTCTCCCTTAACACTTAACGCGATTACTGTTAATCCATATTGGTCAGGATGATATAGCACAAAATGTCTATTATTAGTAAATAATAATTATAAATAACTTACTTTTAGTGACATAAACAGCTAGGAGGCAAACAGAAAGAGGCTTAGGAGCCTTTCGTCTTAGAATGAGCCATCGACCATCCAGAGGATGAGTACAGCGAACAGTGGCTGATGATCCACTATGCTCATCCGAGGTAGTTTTACCGCATTCTTGATAAGAATTCCAGATCAAGCTATTTCCCGACCTGCTGATATGTGCTGAAGTTCCCAGATAGGTTGTCACAAATACTTCCACATTGTCTATTAAAATAATTATGATTATCTATTTTAATATATATATATTTATTTATTATCAACATCTTTACGCGTCATATAAATTGGGAATTGAATATATGTTCAGAAATCAAACATTATTACAAAAATTGGTTAATATGATAATGTTTGAGAACTATAATTATTATTCTCATGGTTTGAAGGAATATAGTTTAGGTATTAATTGAAAAGTTATTGCTGCTTTGGAGCCTGATGATATGTTATATTATGAAAGAAAATTTTAACACTCTAAAACTATTTTTTGCATATACTCGCATCAAGAGCCACAGTAGTATTTTAGATCAAAGAGGCTTTTTAAAATGACTTTCAACAGAGTATGTTTTGAGAATAAATAATCTGTATAAGCTGAATTTAAATTACAAAATATTTTCGAAAGTAGCTGATGATATATTTTGAAATCGGATGAAACTTCATTTAATGTATAAATATGTGTATAATTTTTTTTACTCTATGAAGAAGTAATTAAAGTTCCTGCATGACTTTTCTTTACAGCAACGTGATTATCTGAATTAAACGGAAAAAATAGTTTTTAAAAGACTTTATCATTTGAGGTTCAGAGTAAACAGACCGCAATTATTTATATTGAAAAAAAAACTATTTTCTTTGGAAATAAGTTGAGAAATTATTGCATTTAATGAATAGCACAAAGTTATAACCATTTGTGTTTTTTATAATAAATACGCTGAGAAAATGTATTGTGAGTTGATTTCTATTTTCCATGGAGACTCATTTTAGACTAACAATAAAATTGATTCTGTTGGATATTAATTCCGAGCTATAATTTTCAAAAAAAACATTATTGTGTCATCTGCATAATTTTTCAGGTTGGCGTTTTTTGACTGGCTAATTGAACCTAAGTAATTTATTCCGCTTCTAATAAAAGAAACATTTAGAAAAAATTTATTGAAAATAAACGCATCTTGAAAACTGAAATTTAAAGTAAATGTGAATTTACATTTATAACTTTTAAAGTTAAATTAATAAAATAAAGTAGCCTTAAAAACATAATACTATTCGTTGAAAGAATATTGCTATTACTATTTTAAATATTTTATAAATAGTATTAATATTTTTTAAAAAATCTTTTTATGTATACCTTCCGGGATAAATGTAAGTTAATTATCTACGATACAACTGCAACGTATCCGTTTTCAATACTCTCGTGTTTGTACTTAGTATCTACTAGGCTTTTATAATAATTAATTAATCAATTTTTAACGTCTCCTACCTTTGCCTTATTCTGGAATGATTTCTTAATTTCTTATTTGAAACGCAACTAAAAATTTAACTTCCTGGATTTAGAAATTATTTCACAATTAACATTAATTTTGGAACATCTGAATAAGTGAACCATGGGTGTCAATAAAATTTTATTTGCTTCCCATGTAGAAGAATGAGGATAATAATCTCAATTTTTCGTTAAAGCAATTAAAATTATTCCTCTAAGCTAGCGCACTTTTTACGGTGTGGTGACCTAATATAAGCCTCTTTTCATGAAATACTTTGATCTAAAGCCGATGTTTCGATTTTAGAGCTGATTTGCATAAAAAACTTGCTCGCTTGCAGTGCACAGTTAAGTGGGCAGTTGAAGTTTAACTACCTAATTAAATTATCGGCAATGCTCTACAGTCAAAAGCACTTTTAGGTTTATCGCTTTGATATCTAGTGTGCTTGAACTTGAAAATGGTACAACTGCGAAAAGCATTTTTTCAGAAAACATATTAATGCAGAGGTCATTTTGTGTCTAGGTGAATACCTGAAGTCGCAATGATTCTGTTATCTAGGCATCAGTATTTGTTTTATTGTTCAAAATACGTCAAACTTGTATAAGGTAATAGAAAAGAAAACAGTGTCATGATTAAATAGTTTTTATTTTTATTAGGTGAAAAACATCAAAATAAGGCAATTAATATGACATTAATCAGGTGTTTGTTAGTTGGGATAATCTTTGGAACCTCATGCGTACAATGATATTTTAAAGGTTTGCAAGATTATCTTTCATTATTTAATTCTTTAAAATAATATTTAATGCTTCCATTATATTTTATTTCAAAGCCACCAGTGACTCCAAAAGAATGGCAATTCTGTCTAGTTTTTTTGCATCGGATATAACTTAGCATTTAAAAGTAACTCCTTGCAATAAAAAATTGCAAGACATGAAATTTAAGTAATATAAACTTTTTAATATTTTCAATTTCTACCTGACTTCTATTTTCCTACCATGAGAAATCAAAAAAATACAATCGTTTAAGTTCATGTCAAAATAAGCACATGAGAAAACCACGAAAAAATTCCTCTCCTATGTAAATTTGAAAGTTATTTAAATGTCTATTAGAAGAGTTTTGATTTTAATTTATTATTATTAAAGTAATTAATTCAATCGATGAAAGAGGTATAAACCTTTCAGAATTCTTACCAGATTCTTGGTTTTGACCGGATGCAATATATACTTCCGTAAGATTATGAATTACAGATCCAAGATCGACTACCAACCAATTAAGCATATCCGCATCGAAGGAATTCGGACTGGATCTGAAGCAAGTTGGCTGTTCGTAAAATACTTCCTCATCCGTAGCAAAGTACGAGGCACTGCCTTCTTCCACGGAACTCGCAAACGTTCGGGCATTTTTCGTGTTCAATAAAATGAGCTCTAGACAAATAAGCAATGTTTATTTTACATACACTTCAAGCAAAGGTTAGAAATCAAATCACTGTAAAACCTTCATTCATAAAACTCACCATAATCGACTTTGGACTTAAAGGTTAGATGATAATTGGTTTACCATTGATTTTTAAATTTTAATTCACTAGATTTTATGTAAATATACAATTAACAAATGATTTCTATATTAAATTATTTAAACTTAAAGGAATAGTACTAATGACGCACAAAACACTTGAACATAAAAAACTTTTTCAATTTGGCTAAAAGTTTGTTTAAGCATAATAGTGTTTAGAAATCATGTTCAATTACTTAAAGAAACAAATAAATTATTCCTTAGTCCGATTATTTGACTAATGGAATTGAATTCACAAAATGGGCCAGTGATAATTAAATTCTTCATAACACATGATGTGATAAATTATTAAATATGCCAAATTAATCTTTTCAATTTAGTTGTGCTTTAATTTGTGAATATTTATAAATTAAATACAAAATTCTACTCCCAAATTAATAGGAATGAAATAATCACTGATTGAAAGTTTTGCAATGGCTTTAAAATCAATTTACCAGATGCAGAGATCAATTTTGAGGCGAGATTAAGCAGTAGGAAGATGAGCATAAAAGATGACTTCATGTTGACAAGGCGAGACGGGGATATCAACCTGCACAAAATTTATGCAATCGCCTCCTCTACTTCTACAGCTGTGCTGATATTCGGCCTTGGACATTCATCACAAGCACCAATCACTGTATTCGTGTGTGTTAGTGTGTGCACTCGGCAAAATCATTTTGGCAGAATTCTTTAAAAGAAGAAATGAGTGAATCCAGGTAAAAATTAGCTAGACATGGCACTATTTTAAACAACAAGGTAGGATATTTGACCATTTAGCTTTTTCAAATTGAAACGTTTTGATTGAAAATATCTGAAAGTGAACCGATTTTAAAACCGAGAAGGCTGTTTAACTGAAGCAAATTTCATCCCGTTTCCAAAGGCTTATTTTGCAGAAATTTTCCGCCCTTCTCTACACCAGTAAAATCAAATTTATTTTTCTATTTTTTTAATGAAAGGAAAAGTACATAGATTTGATCAATAACTTCAATTCTCTTACATTTATCTGCACATAGCATTCAATGTCTTTTTTACTAAAAAACGTTTTTTTAAGAAGAAAGTACTCTGGGCCAATCTACATCAATGGCCAGTGGATTATTTGTTTACTCCCAGTTACTGTTATTTTAATAAAGTATTAATAAACACAGCATCAATCATGCTAAATAAATTAATTTCAATTAAGTTTGATAACCGTGATGTGTGTAGGCTAATTACCCGCATCCGTAAATTTTATTATTAGGTTAAATGGGAATGAGTTTTGCCCGCAATTGATTTACGATTTATTCCTAAATATTAATTGCATTGGCATATCATCTAAAAAGCATGATTTGGGTTTTGAATCAGGACAACTAGAACTGTCGACTCTTGAAAAAAGAGTCATCTTTATTTTAAGTAAAACGTTACAAATAAAATGCATGCAATAATGTCCCCTATTCTATAAAACGTATATATTTTTATTTCACTTTCCAAATTGAGATTGATATTTAAAAATGAACCATTGTAGCCATCGCTCAGTTACGATTCCAAAATTGTAAATTTTCTTGCTTTTAGTGAATTGCTTCGAAAAATTTGAATATGCAAATTTGAATCTATTGAAGTTTCTTAGCAGAGCGTAATTTCTCATGATTAAATGCACAATAAAAACTAAACCTAATGGGGCATAAAAGCAATCTAAACCAGCTAGAAAAACATATTAACAACCAGTTGGTTGCAAAGAATTAAAAGATCTGTATTTCATTGAGTATCAGACTTTAATAAGCATGAATATATATGATGAGTGAATGGTTTATTATTATTATTAATGACTTGATTTCGGTTTCTTCAAATCAAATTTTTAAGCCGAAGAAAAGTGCGAATCCATATAATAATATGATTCATATAATTCATAATCACAAATAAATAGTTTATTGGTCATTCAAGTTTATGACGCACAGTTCATTTAGAATAATGAAGGTCATCTGATCCTTATACTTTCGGTTATATAAATACATTTAAACCATCAATCATATTAAACAATAAATTTTGAACATAAAAGTTAAGAATATCTAACACAAAACTGTTTCTTAATGTATTGATTCTATTGAATTTTAATTGCGATTTGAATTAAATACCCCTGATAAACAACCACAATAGACAACTAGCAAATAAATTTCTGGAAGTGCGTTATTAGTGTTTGAATAAACTCTGTTATTCGTGTTCATTACTGTTAAGAGGCAGACAACAGTGCTATACGGACTCTCTTGCGTCACGATGATTTATGCTTGTTTGAAGTTATAAAAATTTTGTGTGAAGGTCATAAACATAACATTTCGCTGACCTATCAGAATTCAGTATAAAAAAAGCAATATTTTGCATTTTTATTTCGATTAATGCATTATTCAAAATTGGCCAAATTTTAATTTCATCAATTTTGGCTTCTAACGGTTTATACATAAAATTTTGGCCAATAAAGTTATTTTTCCATTTAGAAGTTTCAAATTGAAATGATTCTTTAAGTTGTGCCGTTAGCGGTAATATTAATGATAAATTAATCATCTCTCAGCTCGACAGAAGAATCCAACTTTCTGAACAATTGTGAATGAAAATAATCCGTGAAAGATGTATTATTTATTTAATTATTAACGAATAAAGGTGAATTATTAAGTCAGAGGAAACAAGATTGGAAGACAACTGTGATTGCATTTACTGTAGAAAGTGGTTTATACTTGTCAAACAGATTTATCTTTTGCATTTCTACTTTTCTTAAACATTTAGGAAGACGCGCGGATAGGAACACGTCCAAAAGCAAATTTTTTGGCCAATCCAAGATTATAAGTTGAGGTTAAAAATATCTTATGTATATATGTTATTAATATTCAAATTGCATTCACTCTTGCAACAGCAGATTTGGGCCTTTGTTGATAAAATATAGAGCGGTTCCTTTGGTATCGATGATTCTAAGTCAGCTTCAAAACACGGAAAACATTACTTCTCGAATAAGACACAACATTTCTTTCAGAAGTCGGGGTTCTGACTCACGGTTCTTTTAGCCATTTATTTCAACTAGACAAATCGTTATTAGGCCTCAACTTCTTAGACCAATATGCACTTCATTTATCAACACAGGCGGACATGACTTAATTGAAAAACCATCAGCACTACATTCTCTTCACCACAATAACCACTTTCACAGTTGAACTTTGCATCCCTTATGTTTCCAAATTCTGCAACATTTTCTCCAGATTTTATTATTAAATCAAAGATTGGTATAATTAAGAAACCATAGTCTGTGGAATAAAAGGCAAATTGAATAGATTGTGTAACAGTTCATCAATTGCTAATTATTTTAGAAATTTCTAATTTCTTCAATTTGAACGGTTCATTTATATTTAAAATATGATAACGTAATTAAAATGATAATGGTAAATTATCATTTAAAATATATACTCTAAATAGGCATCTGCAACTATATTATTCATTATAAAGCCATTTGAATAAATGCCAAGTGCTTATGGGTTTCTTCAAGAAAGGAGTGAGTTTGTCATAGTAAATATATTTTTATACGAGAAAAACCGCCACGATGGTTCAATATTTATATTAGACCCGCAAAGTGTTTGCCCTTTTATACAGAGCTATCTAAATAATGTCATTCTTTGCAAAAATTAAAGATAGTGAAATTAAATAAGTCCCTGTTACTTCGATCGTAGATCCATGAGGATCAAAATTTCGAAGAGTTAAGGTCGTTCTTATGGCACAAGCATTTCAAAATAACTGAGAAATATTCGAATCCTTTGGTTATTTGTTGTGAGTATGTGGAAATAGTTCCGATGCCAAAATTCATAAATCTAAGTTAACTTAACCACATAGTATTTTTCTATCTATATTAACTCATTATTTGTGCAATATTTTGTGCTATGTCTCTTTTGGTGTTTAAAAATCGCTGCAAAAAGTTGTTAAAGAAAATTTAATCAAAACCATGCATAAGGATAAAAATCAATATAGTGTGCTTAATAATAACCTGTTTGTGAGATGCCGATTTGACATTTGAAGATAAAAATTTCGTTCTAGTAGAATAAAAAATGAAAAAAAAGTTGCCATATTTCGAGCAGTTTTCCTTCAGATGTTTCGTTGCCCTAATTCGATAAAATTATATTAGTGTTTTATGCACACAGTGGGAATAAATTTTCTAGACGTCTAACCTAAAGACAAGACATTTATCAAGCACTGTAACCTTTATCTCGACATTCATTTGGTTATCATCATCTAGCAACATTTATACTTAAGTTCACTCCCTAAATTTTACCAAATGAATTAATAAAATTTGAAATTTATCTCATCATGTATTCAATAAATTACTGTCAATATTTTCTATATGCAGGTGAAGATTTGAAAAATATAATATGTCTCATGAAATATATTTGCACTGAAAAATTTCTAAGCGTGTACTTTCTGCTACTGTCTGACGATTTTTCTTACTTTTTGAAACACAAAAAATCACTTTCAAATGTAAACTTTTCTCCGTCGGATCTTTCGAGAAAAGGTCTTAGCGTTAAATAAATACAACTTTTCTAAATAAATCACTAATGTAATGCTTAGGATCCAACTGTTACTTATCATTACTTTCATAAATGACATATTGTCCGCTAAACACCTCCACATTCAAGACTTTATTTTAAGGGGGATTTATTGACATTAAATAATAGATGATTTTTACAAAAGCCTCTTTTGACTGAATGCTGCTCTCATAAAATTCACCTACGAGAAGAAACAAAGGAGAATTGTAAGTACAAAAGTTAGTACCTAAATAAAATAACTGAACCGAGTAGAAAATAGTAAAATGTGACGCAGTGAACTGCTCAAACAAAATGTCTAATTAAGAAACACTATAAAAAGCTTCCTTTTCATTTTCCATCCCTTATTGCTCATGGACTATAATTATTCCATTTTAATTGCTCAACATCAATTCAATTTCCATACTTCCGTGGATCATAATGAAGATAATAATAATAATAACTAGAGTTATAGTCTAGAAGGGTTAAAAATTTGGGTCATATGCAGTTAGCTTCTATGATGAGATAGCAAGGACTGAACTTGAGTTTTTGTATCAAATAAAATATGTTCCCTTAAATAAATAAATTAGTAAATAAGATCCAAGTATTACTGTGGAATTAAATTAAAAAATTACGATCTAAAGCACACAATAGATTGTGCTTTGCTAATAATTAAATAGTGCAAATAAAATAGCTTTAAATTTAACTGAACATTTATCAATTATTAGATGTATTCAAGAATAATGTTTCAGAATTTCTATCTTTCCTTAGGTTTTTTAAATTCTCCAAGTAGCGACTTTATTGTTTATTTAAGGTTGTTAGTATTTTAAATAATTAATACAGCTCTGCAGCGGAAAGTATTTATTAATTTGAATTAATTTCGTATTGTTGTGGTATGTAGTTAGACAATTTTCGCAATCAGATATAATTGAGCCATGCTGCTTTGTGGGACGAAAAGTTTGAATAATGTTTAAAAAAATCAATTTAAAAACACATTTTCTTTATTTTTTTAGATTATGAAATACAGTGTTCAAGTTGATAGTAAAACAGTATTTTATTAAATAAAACACTTTTGTCTATAGATTGTAAAAAATTCAAATTTACTTCAAAACTTGCCCACAGTTTGAAACAAGATTTTGGACAAGTGAATCGAAATTACAGTGTCTCAGATAAATTTTCAGTCGATTGCAAGCTATGTGAACTTTAGTTTTTTCAACTAAGTTTCCCCTCCAATGAACATAAATCTAATACTCTTCCAAAAAACTGCCTAAATTCGTATTTCCAAATGAAGTATTATTATACGTTGATTTTCTTTACCAATATGCTTTAGGAGAGTCTTAAAAAATCATTTGTGCTTTGTCCTTTAATGTTGAGAATTTTTAGAATTCTCGCAAATTTGAATCATCGAAGCTGGAAAAAGACGTTTTGACTGTTAATAGTGCAAACTTGCCAAAATTGTCAAGAGTAGACAAAGTATTGATTAACGGAAATTTATTCATCAATTTTGATGTCTTCTCATATACATTAGTACATTACACAGTGATTATCCCCTATCCATTTTTGAAGATAAGATATCACCCAAAATATTGTTTGATAAAATGAGAGCTACCCATTAAACTGAACAGGATCCCTTTTTCAAATCTTGTTCCATGTTTTATCTTCCCGTATTTATTTATTTGATTACTTTCAAGCGAAATAAATTATTGTCCTTTTAAGTACAATGCTTTTTTTATGTGGAATGAAATGTGATATTTCAATTGTGAAAAATTTATTTATGTGGACCGCAATTGGCCCCTATTAATTATAGAGCTCAAACTTACATGAAGATATCCTTCAAAGACCTAGCTTTAAATTTGATGTCAAAAATACACTTGGATATCTGATATTTGACAGGGGCTGTCCGAAGATTCTACTGAATACGTATATTTGGAATCATGATCACTCCGTGCAGAGTTTAAACAATGAAAGATTTCCATACAAAATTCGCGTCTCATTTTTTTGTGCTTTAGGCTTAAATTCCCTTTCGGTAAATGATTTATCACAATTTTTCTTTTAATTTAGTAATTGTGATCCTTTATATTGCAATAATGTTTCCTTGAAGTAAATTTAAACTATAAATAACTTGTGCATTAGAATGCAAAAGAGCTTTTATTCTTGAGCTTATGTGAACAATAAAATAGAATTTAAAAGCCATAATGGACCGTTAAAACCACACCATATTCTCCCAGTTAGTTTATAAATAACCTTGATAATGAAAAGCGCTCGGATCCATCATGCCAAGCAATAAGATGGATATTGGAAAAAAATTAAGTCTTCAATTTCTGCATGAAAGAATTTTACTTTCAGAAATATAGTTCAATAATTAGCCGACTTTTACTGAGAAGACAAAATAGTGACTCTTGACTTCGCAATTTTCGTAATAAAAAATTGATAATGGTTTGGGTTGTGACGCGATTCTTGTGAGTGAATATTATTAATACTAATTAATAATGTTTTACTAACAGGCGTGTGCGATAGACTTACCTCTATGTGGTGCACCTTGGGAAACGTATACTCATGCGGCAAAAAAGTCTAGAAACCGGCACCTGACTTCTGAGTTCAAGCTATCATGACCCCAATGTATGACATATTCCACAACTTCCACAGTACTCACCTTTCATCTACCTTTGTGTCTGTCTCTTTTACATCTTTAAAACACTCTTCTGTTCCCCCCTCGCCCTCTCGACTTTTTCGATTTGGTGTTCCTCTCCATCTGTGAAGCCTGAAGTCAACTAAAGGGCTAATGATAACTATCATAAAGCCTGCCATTTGATATAAATAAATAAATGTATTACTAACCACCGTTCCAAAAGTGTTGAGTCAAAATTTTACATATTAGCAGGATATCATTTCATTTAGAAGGGTCTTTAGGAAAAGAGTTTTATGATGATACACGTTAAGGTAATGCATAAATTTTTATGATCTTTTATAAAAGTGTGCGATACCATTTTTCTAAATAACCTATCTTTACATATATATATATATATATATAATAAACGAAATTGTATTAAATTTCTAGACCATTGCAAGATTTACAGCAATAATATTGATGTATCATAAATTATTCATTTCCAATTAAATCTTTGCAAATCAATCCGCCGCGAATTACTGAAGAATGAAATTGTCAAAAAATATGAAATTATGACCAGATTCAATTTAATTTTTAGAAAACTTTAACATATAAATTTAAATTTTGTGACTGTGAAGATAATAAGTTTTTTTGGAATAAATTCTCTCTTTCTTATGTAAACGACTTCTAAACTCTACTATTCATTAAGGCAATGTTTTTAAAATTTAACATAACCCTTCTTCTGTTGTGAAATTTGGGCAGCTTAAACAACTTATTAATTCTATTTTGGTATGACGGCGACAAAATAGACAGAAATTACATTTCCTGGCTTTAACTTAAATTAACAAATAAATTAAAGTATATTAAAAAGCACAAGGGCGAAGTAGTTTAAATATACATAACGTAAGTTTATTATCAAAATTCTTATAATAATAAATGTATTTTTTATATCGGAGTGATAAGCAAAATTTCTACCTTTGCAGACTATCCTTTTGAAAATTTCTGAAAATATTTCGATACAGAACTTCAGTTTTTTGAAGAATTGTTACAAAAATCGGCTGCTGTGCAAATGTCTGGTCAATGGGAATTTCATTTCAATTCGCATATGATGCTCGACTCTGTCTCAAGAACTCAACGACTAGGAAGATTAATTTTTCAACTTAACAAGAATTAATTAGAAATATTAAACAATCTTAACCCAGAAGGAAGCAAATTTTTGAATTTCTTCTTCAACTCCACCTCTTAAAATTGCAAGATTGAATGATCGTAGATTTTTTTAAAAATATTGCCTCATTTTTGCGAACAAACTAATTGGATTAGAACTTATTGATTGGAATGGAAACGGCATTATTTACTATTGCTCTTGATTTCCAAAGGCACGGGTAAAATTATGGGGCTACATCTGAACATGGAGGGATAACAAGCAAGCTCAATAAGGCATGAAATGTGGGGAGCTATTAAAAATATGCAATTAATGAAACTGGGACAATGCAAGTCATGCATTTCATTATTTACCAAACTTTTATTTGACTATAATGGTGCTCATATTTCATTTGGCTCTCAAGAACAGGGGATGATTATGGCTTAGTAACAAATCAATTGAAAAATCCATCGATCCGACTTAATGGCGATTAATGCCAATAGATTTATTTCACGTTCTAAGCTCAAAGGCACAACTTGCAATCAAAGTAAATATTCCGAGCTCATCTATTTTGAATGAAATTTCATTTAAAAGTTTTGGAGAAATTTTTCCCAATTTATATCTTTGCTAATGGATATCTGCATTAATGCCATTTACCATTAAAACAGTTATGCTTTGTATCAAAAAAGAAATGCCCAACGCGCAGTCAATAGTGACAAGGGTTGAAAACAAATTTGTTACCCAAAAACAAATCGACTCTCCATGGATATTCAAAATTGCATACACACACTTTTATCATGATCTAGTGAAACTGAGTTTGCTTTGTTCACTTATGAAGGTGGAAAATGGAGGCTTGTTAAATGCATTATAAATATAAATAGCCCATAATTTAAACACCCATTCTATTCTCCATTTTGATATTCCACTAATTTTGCGTTAAATAAATTCGTCATCTCCTACTTTAATTCTTGTCTTCTATATTCAAAATAAACCAATTGGCAAATTTCGTCATTGTAATTCCTTGAAATTTTTTATACAATTATTAATGTATTCACTGCTCATAGACAATGAAATTTGCGTGCGAGTTGTCAATATAGTTTGTCAATGTGTCCAAAAATAGCGGGAGAGCTAATTCGAAATGCTCAAAAGCTATGCGATGATTGGACATATTGTGAGTTTGATGATTGGTCCATCATTCCATGATGTATGAATTCTTTGAGTTTCTTAATAATAACGCACAGTTAACCGTCATTTAAAATTCAATGAAGTAAGTCAGAATGAATAATACTTTTTACAATGGCAAAATATAACAAAATTATTTGGCTAAAATATTTAATGAAATAGAATTCTTTACTTAAGTGAAGTTTTCTCAGTTTTTGTCGTCTTCAATTTTTTCATTATATTGTTCAATCATTGCAAATGTAAATAATATTTTTAAATATTGTAATAATGTAACCTTTTCTTACCATATGTGCATATTATTTTATAATATCAATTAATTAATTAACTTTGAATATACTGTGCTTATTTTTAAATTTTAAATTTTTTGATACGGTTAACCTTAGCAGGGTATTTTAATATGGTTATTCTATTTCATGCCAAATTCGATGGAAATTTGTATATATTTCGAGCCTTTTTGGTGTAATTTTTGAAAAATTTATTCATTGAATAAAATTTTGTTTAACAATAGTAATTAAATGTCTGCTCATTGCAAGAAAGTAATTTAGTAGATTTCTTGTTAATATTCATAAGATTTTTTTATGTTTCATTAATAAATGTTTTTATTTATGCTAAATTAAATCTTAATTAATCATGTTTGTATTTTCATTAGTCGCTTAAAGTTAAAGAAAATAATCCATACTCACTTTGGAGCTAAATGTAATTTTAAATATAATATCTCATCTTAAGAATAAATCTACGCAACATTTTTTCCAAAGAAATGTCTGTAATTTAGCTCAAGAAGATGTCAAAATAATGACGATCTCACTTGGTATTTTGGACTAAATTGCGTTGTGTGCAGCTTAAAGTCCTACACAATTTGTTATATTTTTAGAGAACTTTCTAAAATTATTATGGAAAGTTTTGTGACACCTGAGTTTGACAAAGGAAAGCTTTACTGGATCTGTTTTTAGTGAGAATGTGGCATTTCACGTCGCTTCTTGTTAACAAGACTAGATCAGTTCTGGGTGACAAACTCACCGATAAACGAGTTGAAGGCTTTTGAATTCAAGGACACCAATAAAATTCATCTGCATTTTAGCAGTTTGCTTCACAATTATTCATTTAAAAAACAAGTCAACTGTGTAATCATTTGGCTGCTGAGAGTTAAATGCACAATTGTATCTAAGATCAATAATTAGTCGACCAACAACTTTTGATCGAAAACATCGTTGCTCCTAATGAGGTGACAGTTGAAGGCGTTCTCCAATAATTGCATAAAGTAGTAGATTTTTGAAAAATATTTCCTTTAATAATATTTGATTACACATAAACACCCCTTGCCTTATGCTTCCTCTTTCACAAAGCTATTAATATGATCTACTTGCTTTTTGTATTTACATTCAAGAAGTCCTCACGTAGTTAAATGCGCCCACTTTCCAATTAATTATGCTTAATACTCACTCTTCATTTGTCTCAAATATATATATATATAGCGTTTCTGAGCAAATGACTTTTTGTTGCGTGGGCGAAGAAAAGAGGAAATGAGGAAGGTGATTCGTTTCCTCCAACTCTCCACACTGTTATTAACACGTAGGCTCACATGGAGTATTTGTTTGTTTCCAAAAATAGTTAGGTAGGACGGCAGAATGGTTAATAGGGGGGAGGGGGTGGAGGGGGGTTGAGGGGGTAAGTAGGGGCCGGCAGAGAAGTTTCTGCACCACCTCCGCTAAGAGTTGGTGTCATTCGTCTTCCCTTCTCCTCCTCATTGTTAGTTGAGATAAATTAGCGCTTTCCTGCGGCTTCTGTTCCTCCCCTAGGCAAGAACTAATTATATCTTTATTCCTACTGTGATAGAGTCGAATGGTCGTCGTGGAAATCGTAAAATAACACCGTTATTAGGATGTCTCTTAAGTATATTCTCAAAATTGGCATTTAAAATGTGATTGAACATTTCAAAAATCCAAAATGTTTTAAAATTTAAAAATTTACTTCAATTGATGGCACCCTTCAAAATTTAAGAACTTTTGTGTGCTTTTATAGAAACCGTTTAATTTGATGCTTGAATTATCGAAAATTATCGTCATTAGAAGCCACTCTATTGTATAGTTTCCACAGCTAATGCTAATTTATCAAAATAAACTTTGACCGAACGCAACAACTATCTCTGACGCTGCACTCAATAGAACAAAGTTTTCTGATTGATTGATTGATTGAGAGGCATTTGCACACACGCTACACTTGGTAGCTTTAAGTTTTCATTAGAACTAACTTTAACGTTAATGCGAAATTTCTCTTTCCTATTTTAGTAATGGCTCCAAATCCATTTGACGCAAGTTATCATCTGTCAAAACCAGCATTGGTTTGTCTATCTCTCTTTGTAGCAGTTTGTGTTTTGTGTTTCCTAGCTTTCATCCTCACATTAGTACGACAGAAGTTGATCGCCAAAACTAAAATCAGTAAATCTTTTATGCGTCGCTTCTCTTATGACACTTTCGACTCCCAGACACCGACTCCGTCTATTCTTCTTGACGAACAATTCGTCCAACCTTCAAATTCTAGCTGCCGTTCTCTTAAAAATCTCTCACCAATACATGAAGCTCACTCAGAAAATCTATGGATTCTTGATCTTTTCCTACGTCGACATTCTGCGCCCAAGTCCTCTCAGCAATTCAGAAGACCCAGTGAAAAACGTTTTCTATATCGATCTGTTAATAGCAACATCCAGTTCTCCCGCTCTGTTGCTAATTATCCCACTCTTCACCTCTCCATCAGCTATATCCATACTGTGGAACTTCTAAGGATAGTTATAGATAAAGTAACTGGTCTTTCGAAAGGTGACCCCACACCAAAGATTTATACTCTAGGGCTTCGAATAATGTCAAGATCACCGACGAGCGCTTATTTGAGTAAGCCCCTAGTGACACCCGCTATAGCTGGATATCCAACATTTGATCATCTTTTCGAATATACAGTAAGTCTCAAGCAACTAGAGCACGCAAGAATTGAAGCCACGTTGTTTGCTAGACCTTGGTCTGACATTTTATCTACTGGAAGAAGATATACAGTCGGAGCGATTCCTTATACCACAGTTGGAACGCATGGCAAAGCTGGAGTGGAAATCAATGATTTATTAAAGCAGTACTCCGTTGTTGGAAGGTCGGAGCTTGTACTTGATACATCTTTATTGAAAAACAATCCAGAAGTGATGGAAAATATGTCACTGCCCTTGAATACCATTGTAGACGAGCCAATAGAAATTAAGGAAAGTGAAAAGGAATGAAGTGTTCAAATTTTTAAATGACAAGGGTTTTCTTGCATCACCAACACTTGCTCCTCTCTCTCACTATAACAAATTTGTCACTAAATATATTGTGAGCGACGTTATATATACAAGTATTATAACTTAAGACGCTATCTATTTTTATCATAAGTGCCACTTGCTGTTATATGAAGGCGTGCGTGGGGGGGGGAGGAGGGGGGAGGGGG
>UZAE01000916.1:0-16879 GCA_900617975.1 Rodentolepis nana | reverse complement strand
CTTTCCTTGGTGAGGTTCTGCCAAAGAGGTGAATTCAACGAAAAGGTTTTGTTGAATATCCTCCCCCATTCACCAGACCTCACACCACTAGATTTTTTCTTATGGAGATACTTAAAAGGCAAAGTTTACGCTACGAAACCTACAACAGTCATTGAATTAGGAAAAGCCATTGAGCAAGAATGCTTTCAAATCCCAAGGGAATTATTTCATAGTATATATGCCATTCCATTGCTTGGCGTTGTCAGCTGTGTCGGGATCAAAATGGACGCCAGTTTGAGAACAAGCAGTGCAAAACAGTAAAATTATATTCTAATAAATTTTACGCCTTTGAAATGATTAAATTCTAATTGAACGGTACATTTACAATTGGTTCCAATGTGTATTCAGTTTTGAGACACCTTGAATATGCAACAAAACTTTATTCACTTCAAACGTTGCACTTTTTATTACAAGGAGAAAACCAGATAAAAATTTATCAGTGCAGGATAAGTATAAAACGCGGAATAAAAAGGTTAGTTAAATAGAAATAACATAAAAGTATCCATGATGTCGACAGATTTGGTTTAAGCACTCTTGACACTAGTAGTTACAATTTATCTTGAAGTTGAATCCATTGTGCTGGTTGCAGATAGTCTGAGTGTATTGCGATAAAATACTAAATGTCAATTAGGGAGACTGCTTTGGCATTTAGATTTTGACTTTTCAGAACTAATCGAACTAAGAGAGGGAAAATTGTGAAAGGCAAATTTGCTGATATTCAGGAAATCAAGACTTTGTGATGAGGAGAGAAAGACCTTGATGTTCTCTCGAGAATTAGAAGTTGGATGATTTACTTCCATATGTCTCATCAAGTGGTCCTTGCGATAATAACCCTGCAGACAAATGCCGCATAGGAATGGCTTGAAACCCACATGCTTGAGAGCATGACGTTGGAGATTGGAACGTTGAGTGAAGGTGTGACTGCAGACATGGCAACGATAACTTCCATGGACTTGCTTGGTATGCTCTTCCAATTGTTGAAGAGAAAGAAATTCCATCTTGTTACACTGATTACATGGGAAGTTTCGACGACTAGAGGTAGATCTTCGTTTTGAAGTTGACGTCCTTTTTTTAGAGGATTCATAATCTTCACACCGATTATTCAACCTGCTTCTAAAATCTGTTTTCAAAGGCGCAACTGTAGAAATTTCAGTTGAATGGAATGAACCAGAGCGGGCGATATCGAATGTCCCCGAATTCATGCTCATTGAGTCCGGTGAATGTGGAATAGTAGGGAGAATTCGAACAGGGGTGTATGATTTTCTCCTGGAAGCCGGTGGAGAATGAAAATTAATTTTAACAGTGATAGGAGCTTTAGAATCAATTGCGATTTTTAACTCTCCATGGATGTTAATTCTGCTATTTTTATTTTGAATCTGATCAAGAATCGCTTTTCGAATTACGCTTTCGAGAACTTTGCCTTCTAACAACACAGTTTGTTCAGTTTTCAGTTGTTGAACGGTTTGATGCTGCTGCATCAGTTGTAGAAACGTTTCATTAATTGGGTCTGAGAGTATAGTGAAGTTCGGAAGTAGATTCGATGTATTTACAGAATGGTTCATTGGTAAGTTCATGGTAGTTGAAAACGACATGGTCACATTTTTCGTTTCATTCTCATTTTGCATTATCTGCATGGAGAGAAGTTTAAAATATTACTTTTTCTTTAGATGATAATATTAGAAAAGAAGTCATGAAGACTTACGGGGATAAAAGATGAAAGACAATTAGTTATTTCAGCGAAGATGTCCAATATCTTGAAATTTAGCTTTAATAGCGCTTCTCTCACATTTATTCCAATCAGAAAACAGCGTGCGTTTCTTAAGCATGGCATTGGCTCCTCCTACCTAGCTTGGCAGTGCATCGCGCAAAAGTTGAATGCAACAACCAATAGTGGTGCGAGATTCCTATTTTGTTGACTGTCTAAACAAGAATTTTTTGTTTTTGTACATAAATTCATTTTTAGAATAATGCTAAATTGTTAGGTTAAATCCCACTTTTATTTCGTAGTTATGTACTTAATCAAGGGGCGTAATTAAAAAGTAATCATCCTGTCGGAAAAATATATATACATAAATGAAGAATTTATGTTTTTATGAGGGGTGTGATTTCAAATGGCAGGCGTTATGATAGGTATCATGGGGTGTGCAATAGACTTACCTCCGTGGTGCACCCTGGGCAATGTATATTTAGACTTACCTCCACGTGGTGCACCCTGGGCAACGTATGCTCATACGGCAAAAAAGTCTATTAATCGGCAGTTGACATCTTGACTTCTGACTTCAAACTACCATGACCCCACTGTATGTTACAAAGTATACTCATACGGCAAAAAGTCTATAAACCGGCAGTGGACTTCTGACTTCAAACTACCCTCACCCCACTATATGTCACAACTTCTCACTTCAAACTACCATCACCCCACTGTATGTCATTGTGTATGCTCATGCGGCAAAAAAGTCTATTATTTGGCAGTTGATTTCTGACTTCAAACTACCATGACCCCACTGTATGTCATTTTCGACCACTTCCATAGTACTCATTTTAACTTTTTCTCTACCTTTGTGTCTGTCTCTTTTACATCTTTAAGCCACTCTTCCGTTCCTCCCTATCGAATTTTTTCTCTCTGATGTTCCTCCTTCCCTCTATGAAGCCCGTAGTCAACTAAAGGGCTAATGATACCTATCGAAACGCCTGCCATTTGATATAAATAATGTTTTAATGAATATATATGATTTTTTTCATTTGCCTTAGTTAAGGTTAGGCCTACTTTAGTCTACTACTTTGGATTCTGAGATAGTATCAAATGGAACATCTAACCCGCCTAAAATCGTTGCAAAAATGAAAATACGAAATTATGTTTGAGAGTAACTAACAGTCCACTTTATTATCTATTGGGCTTAGGAAAATGAATTTACTCTTAGTGACATTTTAAGAGTATCTAAGCTTTCAGCAGACGTTGTGGGCCAATAGCTCTAAACGAAACAATTGAATATGACCTAGTGTGAGAATTATCGTAAACTTTGGTGTTAATATGTAAGATGGAATTTATGTTCAATATCATGAACACTGAGTACTTGGAGGATTTATAAACGAAGCTCTAAAGAAAGAAGAATCAATCAAGGAAAATCAAGATAGATGACATGCTCTATTCTTCTCTAGCGCAATTACGGAATTATTTATTCTAAGAATTTTCATTTATTTACTATTGGTAAAAGTAATAGTTTATAGCTGTATCAAATGGCAGGCTTTATGACAGTTACTTTTAGCCCTTTTTTTGACTTCATGTTTCAGAGAGGGTGAAATAACAAAGTCGCAAAGGTCGAGAGGGGGGGGGACAGAAGAGTGTTTCACAGTTATAAAAGAGACAGACACAAAGGTGAGTACTGTGTAAGTGGTCGAATATGACATTCAATGGGATCATGGTAGTTTGAAGTCCGAAGTCAGTTGGCTGTTTATAAACTTTTGTCGTATGAGCATACGTTGCCCAGGATGCATCTGTCGTGCATCCCACAATAGCATATAATAAGTGTTTCAAACTTGTGGACTTCCAGACATGCTCTTTGCTCGGCTATCTGACTAATGGAAGGTAATTTTTTCTTTATTCCTTGCCTGAAAAAATGAAGCAGGATCGACTGAAGTTTTGTGTCCCTGGTACTCAATTTTGAGTTAAAATGAAGCTAATCGGTTGAAAGGAGGCCGATAAATTTTCACTTCTTCAGATATAAAGCGTTATTTACTTTTCAGAACCGAGATAATGAAATTCGAACCCCATCCTTCATTCGTAGGTCTTGTGAACATGTTGGCAGCTGGAAGATAAGATGTGTCAATGTGGTATTAATGCAGCATATGCCGACACGCAGAAGTGACAATTTGGGAAAATTTCAAGTTTTGTGAAATTGAAGATTGAAACAGCGTAAAAAATTCATTAAACAATAGTTCAATTTATTTAAGGGTACTATCAAAGTGATTACTAGCTATTAGTGCCCAAATTCTTTGCTTCGCTTACTTTGCGACTTGGGATCTAACTGTTAAATCTCAAATGTCTCTGTTTTAAAATAGGGGTGAGTGATTGACTTACCTCCACGTGGTGCACCCTGGGCAACGTATACTCATAAGGCAAAAAGTCCATTAACTGGCAGTTGCCTTCTGACTTCAAACTATCATCACCCCAGTGTATGTCATATTCGACTACTTCTACAGTACTCACCTCACCTTTTTCTACCTTTTATACCTTCATTTTTGAAACACTCTTCTGTCCCCCCCCTCTCAACTTTCTTTCACTTTGATGTTCCTTCCCCCCTGTGAAGACTGAAGTCAACTAAAGGGCTAATGATAACCATCACAACGCCTGCCATTTGATATTGCTTTCAGGTTTCACGCACTTCTAAGTAATTTGATTTCTAAAAGCATCTTTGAGTCTGGAATGGTTATAAGAAGGCTAATTGCAATGCTCAATTTCTCCCATTCAGTAACTACGCACGAACTATTAAACTAATTAACAAAGATCATATTTGAGCATGTGAAGAGCCGATCAATAAATTAGCCTCATGTTTATAAAATAGAAACCTGCAACTTTATGGGCCAAAGAGCATTATGCAATGCCATTAAAATCTCGAAGCATGGGGGTCGTGGGCTGAGACATTCATAAAACCTGCTCGAAATTCTTCTGTGGGTCACGAGGACAGCGTCTTCTCACCTCCCCCCATCTTCCAATCTCACCTCAAATAATAAAAATTATCTAATTGAAAAAGTATGTAAGGGGTGAATTAATTACTGCAAACATATGGCACTTTCTATGTTTCATTTGGAATACTTAAAAGGTTCTTTAAGCGAAAGTTTCAAAGTAACTGCGATTAAGACGATTTTGGGAACACAGCACCTACTTTTCGATAAATTTGAGTTATACTTGAGGGTTGCGATTGACGAGCACCTTCAAGTTTCGTAAGACGATAAATACACGTGGACGTTAAAAAGGACTATTTGTTTAAAGGCGCAGAGCTATGCCGCTCCAACTATCCACCTGTATAGTTTCATCCTTCCTCCCCCCCCCCCCCCCTCCCCCCTCCTACACCTATCCCCACCCCCACCCCACCCCACTCATTTCAACAAAGCAGAATCGCCTACCTTGAAGATCAGTTTAGTCGTGGGCATGAAGGAAAGCTTGCCAGGTGCATGTAAATGAAATTGTCAATTTGTTTACGCTCGAATAGGCACCTCAGAATCACTTCTTGTGAAAATTACTTCTCTGGCCTGATTTAACCCGAGGAGGGAGAGCAGAAGAAAACAAATATAACTGGGTGAAATTCCTTTCAACAAAGTTGTGCCGAATACAAAGACATCCACCTACATGCGCGGAAACGAGCATAGACCCACCTGTTAAATGCATCAATTGTTCCAATTTAGTAAATTTCCTACCGTCATAGACGTCCATTCCCTTCATTATACTGACAGTGAGTATTGCAAGCCATGAACATTAAATTAGCAATAATTTGCAAATTTAAATATTTTTGCCGCCAATGACTTGGAAAATTTACATTTCAGGGACAAGACTTGGAAGAATTCTTTCTCGCAAGCTTCTGCAGGTCAATATATTAGAGGTGAGCTAAAATTGCTATCATACTTAATTGCTTTCTTTCTTAGAAATTGAATGTTCTCAATGGAAAAGTCAATTCTATTTCATAAAGTAAGTTTCGAGCTTTCATTGAGCTTCCATTTCCATGTAAAAGATGGCGCAATCAAAAAAATTATTAGACTAACCTCAGGCAAAGCGTTCTGAATTGATTTACCTATTTTTAAATGTCGTTGTTACGGATAAAATAAACACCGAGACTGGAATCCTACCATTCGCCAGAGGAAAATTAATTGACCAACATTTAAGCTTCAAATGAGCTTGAACCGCTTCCCTAAGATGAAAACTTTGCTTTTTCTAATGATAAGCAAGAAAAGGAATATTGAGTAATTTCCAAGCCATCAAGGTGACATTCTTTCCATGGGCGACGTAATCGAATTCGGCCTAACTAACTGTCGACTGGCTGTATCTGGTAAGATCAATCGTTTTGAGCATTAATTGCCATTGGCAAGTCTTGAACGGAGCACTTTAACCTGAAAAATCAATCCACGCATTGGGACGACAATTGTTCGTTAAAGAAAAGGTCTACCTGTGAAAAGATTAGGAAATTCATATCTCGTTATCATTTTGACCTTAAACTTTTGCAATACATTCATTTATTTATTTTAAATGGCAGGCTTTTGGATAGATATCATTAGCCATTTAACTGACTTCGGGCTTCACAGAGGGAAGGTTCATCAAAGTAGCAGAAAGTCGAGGGGTGGGGAACAGAAGAGTGATTCACAGATGTAAAAGAGGCAGACAGACACAAAGGTAGAGAAAAAGTTAAGGTGAGTACTGTAGAAGGGGTTGAATGTGACAACCAGGGGGGTCGTGGTAGTTTGAAGTCAGAAGTCAAATGCCGGTTAATAGACCTTTTAGCCATATATGCGTATATCGAAAGCCGAGTGATAGACTTTTTTGCCGTAAGAAAATACGCTGCCCAGGGTGCACCACGTGGAGGTAAGTCTATCGCACACAAACTTCCGGTTAATAGACTTTTTACCGTATGAGTATACGTTTCCCAGGGTGCACCACGTGGAGGTAAGTCTATCGCACACCCAGGGTGCACCACGTGGAGGTAAGTCTATCGCACACCCCCTTCGCAATACATAAGATTTAATCATTAATCAACGTGCACGTCTGCGTACTCAAAAATGCCAAATTTATGCCAAACCGGACTAATCTAGTGATGTGGATAGCGAAAAAATGGCTGTTAAACTGATGGTGCATCGTAAAATCGGCCTTAGAACACCTTTTTTCTATTCACGGTGAGCTTTGGTACCTCCCACTGCAAGGGGCTTGGGATCTGAGGGGGGGGGAGCGATTTACAATTCACTCTTATTCTTTTAAAAACGCTCTCACTAAGATCACTACTATTTAAGATGTAACAAAGTCACGTGACAATCTATCCTATTAATACCCATCTGCGACCCCCAATGGATACGGAGAAAAACTTTAATAAGAAATACTTTTGGGAACATGACTCTCTATAATTCTAAGATCAATAGATTTTGGATAGTAATATTGATCGTATTACGACAAAATGATTTCTTTCCATTTATTAGAATTACTTTAATTCTCTAAGTTATATTTGTTTGCACGTCTTCAATGAACTAATTTTCAACGAATCATTGCATAATTTGTATATGCAATACCCAGGTCTAACTCATCTGTGCTAACTCTGGAAGTCTTATTAGAGTTAATACATCACCTTAAACTTTTCATATACCTACCTCTCTTAGTTATTCAAAATTGTTTTTTTGCTACTTGGGTCATTTCACATTTTTACATTTGAATTTGCAGTTTTCAAGGTGACTTGATCACTATAACCGTAACAACGACTCCGAGAACCCGGAATGATATTGTTTAAATTACCAGTCGTCACTCTCAATCCACTATTTTGCACTAGTACTCTTAAAACATCTAATTTTAAAGAGTAAATTGTAATTTTATTCATACTTCGACTTCTAAAACCTATTGACCAATCATTTTCATTCACAAGTAGTGCCTTTTGTTGCTATGTTACGTAAGTGTTGAAAATCCCATTTATCTTATGAGTCAACGGGCAAATTTAAATGAAATTCAAGCTCGACTAGACAATGCTGCATTTTAGGCGGTTGCCTGTTGGAATACTAATTTTCTCCACTGTCCGACTTTCAACTTCAAATGCAAAGTAATTGCAAGTTCTGTCACCGTGTCATGACCATAGCTCCAACCCCCCCCCCCCTCGCTATGGTAATGAAGCTGGATTAAGTGGACCACTTATTTCACTCAATAGGAGAGTTTGCTGTTGTGATTCACTCATTTTAGGCACTCGAACAACATCGCTAAGGCAGACTACAAAACTTGGCGAATTTATGCTTCAAGGGGTGAAAGTGATCACTTAATTTATTGATAATGATTTCTGATCGATTGGCTGCCTTTGCTAAATTCCAATGTGGACAAGACTTGTCCATACAGTTTTCACATATGAGTTCTTTAGCCTTTGTACATCAAAAAGTTGCAAAAAAGTCACTTATACGGTTATGTCAAAGATAAATGGGAAATATAATAATTATTATTATTTCAAATGGCAGGCTTTGTGATATTAATCATTAGCCCTTAAACTTTGACTTCAGCTTCCCCCAAGGGTGGGGGTACATTTATAGCAGTTAATTAATAGCAGTTCATTAGCCGTCTTCTTGCTTCCCAGTATCTCTGGCGTTCCGTCGTTGTCTTTAGGGCTGGACATCGAATTAGGTGGGTCTTCTCCATTTCCTCCTGTAGGTTACATAGAGGGCATGTGGGTTGAGTGTATACTCCCAATCTGTGAAGGTGTTTTGCCAAGCAATTGTGTCCGGTACGTAGTCTAAACTCATCAACGGCTTCGATTCTTGGCCAGTCGGCTATGTCGGAGAGTGCCACTGTCCACTGTTTCTCCTTTATTCGAGCTTTGAGTTCGTTGCACCTTGAGGTCTTGAATTCTCTTCTGATTAAGGCCTTCATTGTGTGGAAAGACATCGGCAGGTCCATGCATTGCAAAATCGTTGTCCCCTTCTTAGAAAGTGTGTCAGCAAGCTCATTGCCTTTAATGCCACAGTGACCGGAAATCCATTGTAGGACCACTGTTTTGTTTTCCTCTCTCAGCAGCTCATAGAGTTTTCTACATTCCTTTATCTCAGCTGTTTTGGGTGGCTCTCTGTTTCCAATAGAGCTTATTGCTGACTATGAGTCCGAAAGTATCACCGCTTTGGTGAATTTCGTATCCAGGCAACATAATTGGCATAGTGCTATCCTAATGGCCTCTATTTCTCCTTCAAAAGCGGATCTATTGTGTCCCGCTGCTGCGTAGAAAGAGAAGAGTTCAGAATAGACACCTGCACCGATGCTTGCTTGGTTTTTTATGTATGACCCATCAGTGAAGACTTGGGGCCATTGATCTCCAGGATAGTTGACATTGATTGTCTCAAGGGCCAGTGAACGCATTTGCTCTGGAGGGGTGTTTGATTTCCTGAAGTAGTCAAGCAGTTGGGTGCAGCACACTACATCAGTGTCTGCTAATGGGTTCATGGGGAGAGAGAGGCTTTTTGGTTTGTCATCGATTTGTAATTCTTTCTTCAATTCTATGGCTTTCTGTATTAGACCAGATTACGTTTTCAGATGTCTTGGTCTATTCTCATAGGTGCTGAAGAACTTATCCATGGGAATGCGCAGTAGGTTCTCATACAGGATTGAGGCCTTTTCTTTGATAAGGGAACATATTGTGGTGTTTCCTGTAACTAGAAGCATTGCATCAATGGGTATTGATTTTATCACTCCAGTAATTAGTCGTAATGCTTGGCTGTGTGCCTTCTCGAGTGGTTTGAGAGTCACCTCTGTGGCTGTAATGAGTGGATCACAACAATACAACATTATTGGCTGAATAAACATCTTGTAAGTGGTTTTGAGAGTTGAGCGTGCACAGCCCCATACTAAATGGGAAATATAATTGTGCTAAGATTTCTGTGTAGTGCAAACAATAAGCCAGTAATAAATTACTCAGGTCAGAGCGAAGTGGGAGCATTATTTCAAAATATGCTCAACAAAACCACACTTCGACACTGCAGCACCTTAAAGCATTACTCTGATCAGAGAGATCGCGAGAAACGCCAAAAATCGAAGTTAGAATACCGTTTAAGTTACTGTCTTGAGAACAGGCACGATTTTCATATTTCTTAATTCATAAATTCTGGGTTGAAAGTATAGTAAACTGTATTCGGCTGGTTGAGCAATAAATTAACAAAAACTTGCCTATTCTATCAGTAAACATGATAATTCACTTCACTTAAAAAATGACCAAATATATAAGTTGACACGGCAAGGAGATGACAAATAATCGAAAACTCGATCGATGAATAACGACTTCGTGGAATGAGTATTTAAAAATCCTTGAGCTTTTTTATTATTTATAAGCGAATTAATGTTTCAAGTGCCCATCCTTTTGTGAAAAAACTGCCTTTTACTGCCAACGACTGACAAAAAAACTTTGATCCTGAAATACTCTTTCAAAAAGTTTTAAAAAATTCTTAATTTGACTGATTCAACATTTATCGTTTTATTTGCCACCTTGAGTCTTCCCACTAAGCATATAAATATAATTTTTACTTCAAAAATGTCCAGAGTTTATTTTAAGACACCATCAATTCTCCTCTATTCTTCACTTTTTTGTCATTTATTATTCGTTCTTTCGTCCATCCCTTAAGTGGGAACGGAGCATGAATATTTAGGGAGGTATCAGCGTCACTGAAGACAGATTCTTACCCACTATTCTACGACGACTTTGAGGTTACACCTGTGTTTTGAAATCCTCCACCCCATCCCCCCCTCCCATTCTTTCCACATGGGCAGTTAAAAGTGGGTGGGATTGGGGGGTGGGGGTGGGGGGGGGGGTTGGGCGGGGGTGGAAAGAGGGAAGCCTGGGAATGTGAAAAAATGTTCCCTTTTCCCATTGAGTGTTTTAAAGCAGAAAGACGAGGTTAATTACTTTGTTTCTCTTGGTGTAAACATAGAATAAAATGAGAATGGGAGTGAGGCAATTTGTTTGGACTATTTATTGAAGTAGAATCAATAACTAGTTAAAAGCTTCAAAGTGTGAGATATCCACTTTATAGCAGTGAAACGTAATATGCGTGAAAAGAAAAATAAATTAAATTCCTATTCCATCCATTTTCAGGAAAACTGAAAGAATAGTCGTTATAATAACTAGTTCCATTTTCTCCGGTGGGTTTTTTCCCTTGTTTTCAATGGGGACGTACAGAGAGAGAGAGAAGTCAATGCAAAAATGATGATAATATGCGAAAACTCGCTGGAAAGAACGCACACTAGTTGGAATCACTGTACAACGCATGGGGCCAGCTCCAATGATTTCAGGACCAACTTTCTGAACTTCTAAAACGAGCCAATTGTTAGTTCTAGTTCTATTGTGAGTATTCATCGCTTTATTTGAAAATAAAACGAGTTGAAGCAAAAGCATCATGGGACATGTTACCAATAAATACATAATTGTCTTTATTGAACACGCCAAGTTAACGCGTTCTCAAAGAGCTTTGTGCCATTGCCGCGTAAGAGCTTAGCGTCACAAGCATTTAAGTATATCATTTAAAGATGTATACTTCTGCAACAGGCGTAGAAATTAGGTCATGCAAGGTTGAAAGTGGAGTTATTTAGTAAACCTCGTGCCCATAAGGTCTAAAATAGTAAAGAATACCACCCATCTTGACCCAGTAAAAGGAATAAACATGTGCTTTTATGCATTTGTTTGATGGTGAGAACAATTTGAGCCATATGACCATTAATTTCTAATTAGTTGCTCATTGGCGAACGTGAAGTTCTAATTTATTTAATGAAGTAAGCACATGTTTTGTTTGTAATGCGACAAAATGCCACAAGCAGACGAAATAGGCTCTTGGTAATGTTTATTAGAAGAGCACGGGGTGTGCGATAGACTTACCTCCACGTGGTGCACCCTGAGCAACGTATGCGCATATGGCAAAAAAGTCTATTAACTGGCAGTTGATTTCTCACTTCAAACTACCATCACCCCACTGTTTGCCATATTCGACTACTTCCACAGTATTCACCTCACCTTTTTTCTACCTTTGCTTCTGCCTCTTTTGCATCTTTGAAACACTCTTCTGTTCCCCCAACCTTCTCGACTTGTTTTCTCTTTGATGTTCCTTCCCCTCTGCGAAGCCTGAAGTCAACTAAAGGACTACTGGTGACTGTCAAAACGCCTGCCATTTGGTATAAATATTAGAAGAGCACAATTGGAAATTTTCTTTTATTTGCTTCTCACATGAGAAACGCTTACATTCTGGGTCCTTGAAGAATTTACTCCAGCTTAGTATAAACTGACGTTTCTTTGAAATTCCTTTTATTATTCATATCAATAGATAACAGAATTCAACAATTAACTACAATTTTTCCCTTTATCTTTAAATAGTCTCTATTGGCAACCTTTTGATAGTTATAAATTGATAATTCATTAATTTAATTCTAGTTTACTAGAAACCTTTTAACTACACCTTTGATAGGGCTGTGAAACGCTTATTTAAAAAAATCATTTTTAAAAGTCGTTGCTTTCACGGTAACATGGTTAATTTTTCGCCAAAAAAGGAATAGCAATTGGCAAGAAATATTGTGGAAATAAGAACGTTTGTGGCAAAAAATCCGTATCTATTTAACTTAGCTAAATGTGCAAGGTGAATGCAAGCAATGAAATTCGTTTTTTTACGAAACTCTCCGTCGGTTCTCGTGAACAAGAAATAGAAAGTTAAAAAAAATTTCATGGTGAATAATATCCTGTGTTAGTAAAACATTAAGTCATGAGGTATGAGATGCAAAAATTCATCTCGAGTCTCTAAATATTTTTCAAATCCACAAGGACAATACTTTTTCATCTCCTCTACTCTGTTGCAGATACTGCACATATTTGAGCGCTGTATAATCCCATTAGAAGCCTAGTCTGGTCTTAGACAAATACAAAGCCGAGTCTTCTGGTACAAGATTTGGCCTCCACAAATAGCTTGGCGATGTTCAAGTTAGTGTAAACTCAGAACATAGAGTGGAGCGCCTTTTTTTACATATATGACAAACTGCTTGATATGATCAGTAATTGATAATGGGAAATTTGAATAAATATTAATAGCTGATTGGTTGATAGGATTTCGGCACGCATGACGAAATCGCTCACTTAATTATCGATAGCACGATAGCCCTAACCAGAACATTCTAGCTCAGGTGAGATTCCTTTGGTTAGCATTGCGGACTTCACATTTCCTATCTAATCTAAAACTTCACAAATTAAAAAATTGATCACAGAGGAGGGTTACTTGCGGGGAAAGCATGGTCTATCTGAAGATGTCACCCTAAAAAGAGTTATATATTATGACAACTAACTAATCGATTAAATTGGGCCATATTTGAGAGGAAGGTGTACATGAAGTAGTTTTACCAGTGTTAAGTAAAAGGACAAATTTAGTTAAATTCAATCTTCACAATAAGCCGCCTCCGTCTGGTTACCCCACCCCCCCCCCCTCATTGCTTCTTCAGTCTTCTAAAAGGGAAAAACGAAGCCACCTTTTTAGAAGACCCTGGCAGTCTTTACCAAGGTGTATGTGAGTGGAACTGACAATGTGTTTATGTTCAGGGAGACCCAAAAATTACTTCCTTGAAAAAGGAAGAGAGAGAGAGAGGGGGGGGGAGAGAGAGGGCAGAAGAAAGACGGACGAGTGAATTTCTCAGCAGCTATACCCGGGCGAATACAAACACACACGTTTACACTTGGGGTGGGGGTAGGGGGTGGGGGGGGGGGTAGGTATATAGGCTCACCTACCACAAGCAGAAATTATATTTTAGACACTGTCATCACTAAACACAGGTACCTTCCGTTTGCTGTGGATGACGGTGACTGAAAAGCTAACTATCAAAAACCATGATGGTAGGAAAATTCTTCCGTCATTTTCCACCAATAACTTGAATACATTTGGCTGTGATGTTGGAATTACCATTGATTTGGTAGGAAAATTTATGCTTGCCGCCATCTGGATTGAGTGAAGAGTGTGCTCCTTTATTTTATACAAAACTTAAGTTTTTTTCTTATCTTCTAAATGGCGACAAGAATGCTATAATGAATATATACTTCAAAGCCTTTTGCTTAAATTTATGGAACAGAAGATATGGCATACATGACAATTGTACTTCCTATTTTTCTTTCAGATAAACAAGAATCTTATCAGATTTATTTATTTTTTATTGTTTTATATTTTTAAACGAGTCGAATTAAAACGGCTCCTGAATGCCGGCTTTCTAATTTCACATATAGTTTTTACCTACGGGAATCGTGAAGCTTAACAATCTTTCAACATTGGGGAAAGGTTTAAAAACACAAGATGTGATAACTAATAAAATATCCGAGGCAACAAATGAATCCTTCTTAATCTGATTTATGGAAACATCAGGTCGAATTCTTTTTCAAGTCTGAGTTCCTTCAGATTTATTACGTCCTCTAATCTTCTCGTCTTGATGGTATACAAATCAGGAACCAATCACTTATAACTTAATTTTCAAAGTACCCATCTATTACAACAATGTTTCCTCTCGTTGATTGTGTGGCGAACAAGTAGGCAGGCACTACTCATCTCATTTTCATTGGCAAATAATGAACAATACCAAGAAACACAATCTCCAATTTTGGCTGTCATTTAATAGCAAGAGGAATAGAATTCTCGGTAAATTCCATCGTCCTCATCTTGCCTTCTTTCTCATCGAACACCTATTTGGCATTTGCTTAACGTTGCTATAATCGAATCCATGCGCAGGGAGACTTAGAGGCATTCACATTTGATAAACGTGGATTTAAATGGCGTCTTTTGATGATATCTCAACTCTGCAGTATAGACCTGTACAGAGCTTCCACTCACTATCGATTACTAAATCTTAGTTAGAACGTGTATCTAACAGCAATTCAATGCTACATTCAAGCACAAATACCAAAGGTAATTCTTTATATTTAAAAGTATTACGGAAGTGAGTTTTCTCTCGAATACCTTGAAGTAAACCCTAAGCAAATTTACGAGATTTTTTTAGGTTTTAAGACAAGTAAGTGGGTCTATGTTATACCTTTTTTGCTCGACTAGCAATAGGACTCAAGATTCTTTTATTGTTGTTCATATCGGATTTGAAAAAAAAAGAAGTAGATACCTGACATTTCTGCATATTCACAAGTTGATATTTGTCTTATAGCACAATTAGTAGGAGGAGCTAAACATGCTTAAGTCTGCCCCTAAAACGCCTATGTTGTGGGTATCATACTAACAGGTTAAGCATAAATAAAAATGCAATCACCCTAAAGTCCGGAGTTATTAAAGGTGACATTCTAAAGGGCCTTGATGTGAAAGTATCACTGTTTGCAACTGACCCTGAAATTGAGTATTAATATTTCCACCACCACCTTTAAATGCCTTCAAAATTCTCTCTCTAATCTATTTTCAGGTAGAATTCTCTGCTTCAATGCTTAATGCGGGGCCAAATTTCCTTATCGTATGCCATTTTAAGTTAATTTCTACACCCCTTGTTGGCCATTTAACATAAACACAATGTGCACAAATCCTGCTACTTCCAATATTTCAGTAGTAATGACACCAACAGCTAGAAAGTGAGTTAAGCAGCCTGTTTTGCCTATTTCTAGATAATTGTAAGAGAAGTCTTATGTAAACTGCATAATAAAGCCTGCAAGTTGCTTCAAATTTTCTAAAAATTGACCCAAATACCCAGACGCTATCAATTGAGGATGTAAATTGTCACCCAGATTTAAAAGTAGCACGGAATAACTTGGGATGAATCTAATCTTTACTCATATATATTCGCATCTAAAGACACACGTCTGATTTATACCAATCCAAAAGCAGATAGGTATTTAATAGACTTAATTGCTCATTCATCGCCTGAACCAACAATCAATGCACATTGGGGATTTCGCTTCCAAGTTTATTCCATAAACCGCAGAACAGCTTTAATTGAAAATCACCTGACTGCATAAATAATTAGTAAAGTTGATGAAAAAACGTTATTTTTTAAGAACTATAGCAGGATTATTTCTTATTCCTAGATGTAAGCTTCCGTTTACACTATTAATTAGGCAATTTATTGCATTCCTTGAAGGCTTAAAAACAAGTGAGTCATTGCAATGAAACCATTGGAAGAAAAGTGATCGAAAACCGGTCAATAAACATAATGCAACAAGACAAGCGTTTGTTGCAATTTAGAGCCCAAGTCACAAAATCAACAATCTTTTGACCTCAACAAGAAAGGAAAAAATAGAGCTGCTATTAATTTATAAATAAGTAAAATGGATCTTCCCATTAACAAGACGTGATTATTGTGAGTAAAGTCTCAGACAAGAACCTGATTGTAAAATTAAGAAGGTGTAATGCCAGTGCGTTACATGGTAAATTGCACTTCACTAAGCTGCAAGGTAAGAGTCTTGCTGTCCTTTCCTCGTTCCATACCGTCTATTCTTTGTCATATTCCATTATATCCCAAAGATTTATTTATTCAAATGGCAGGCGTTTTAATAGTTATCATTAGGCATTTAGCTGATTTCAGGCTTCACAGAGAGGAGGAGGAACATCAAAGTGACAAAAAGTCGAGAGGGGGGATAGAATAATGATTCACGGATGTGACAGAGACAGACAAAAGAGCAGAGAAAAGGTAAGATGAGTACTGTAAATGGGTTGAATATGGCATACAGTGGGGGTAGTTTGAAGTCAGAAGTCAACTGCCGGTTAATAGACTTTTTTGCCGTATGAGTATACGTTGCCCAGGTGCACCACGTGGAGGTAAGTCTATCGCACACCCCATCTTTGGGATATATTCGACCCCTTCCACAGCACTCAACCCGCCTTTTCTCTACCTTTGTCTGACTTTTACATCTTCAGAACACTCTTCTGTCCCCTCTGTGAAGCCTGAAGTCAACTAAAGGGCTAATGATAACCATCAAGACGCCTGTCATTTGATATAAATAATATCCCAAAGATAAAATCGAGTTAAAATGTGCCTTTTTGAATTTTTAATATCAATGATAAATGGTGATTCCATTCATTAGTTTTGAGAATAATTAAGAGAATTGCACAAGTATCATTAGACCCCGATGATCTGAAAATGAAAAATGTTTGAAAGCATAACATGACTTGAGCATTTTTTGGCTTAGAA
>UZAE01000915.1:0-16879 GCA_900617975.1 Rodentolepis nana | reverse complement strand
TAATGATAACTATCAAAACGCTTGCCATTTGAGATAAATATAAATTTAATCATAGAACTTGACTTTCGGATGACTTTCAACCTTTGGAGAGTATGGGAAAGTGTTTATGTGCGACCTCTGTGAACTAGTCATACCCTGATTTCACCTCCAGTTTATTGCACATAGGGATAGAGCTCGCTGCTCAGATCCAAACATGACAGAATCTAAAATGAGTTGCAAAAAACAAAATTGGAGACTGGCCTCTGATACAAAGTGTGAAGGTCTCTTTGCTTTATAAATCGTCAAGTCATGTGCTTATGCCTCATCGAAGTCCATAACGCTTGAGTGATGTAGACGGCTGAAGGGTGGCAGACATAAACAAGTGCTCTTTCTTACCTCAGAGAAAGTCAATAAATAAGTAAAATACGAAAATGCGATATAACTAATCAAGAAAGCTAATCAGGTCGCTTAAATTGTTAAAATCAACACGATCCTTCGAAAATGAAATACACTTTCCACAAATTTTTTGAAATAGTCCTATCGGACGGGAAACAGAAGTTGGAATGCGTGAGAGCATTCAAAGATAGAAGTAGAAATGAAATCAGAATTCAGACCAAATCCTCTGAACCAAAGGGCATAATTGAACTGGTTCACTATAATCGAACCGAATCTTGGAGAAAAGAGTGATTAGAATTTCAGCAAACCCCTAAATAAAACGCAACATTCAGACTTCCAACAGAAGCCCCGTTTTCTATTTATCTTCTGTCCTATATACTGATGTATCCTTTTAAACTACTCACGAAACTGAATATCCAAATCTCGCGCTCCCTCTCTCTCTCACACACACACACACACAAACACTGTCCATAGTTTGATTTTAAGTTGAACGGATAAGGTCAGATCAGGAAAGAGAAAATAAACTTTAACTGAAATGAAATTAGTCTGCTTTAAATAAATCATGGTTGGAATTCGTTTGAGAACTTGACGAAGTTTAGCGCAATCTCATTGCCTAAGCAAGTGAAATTATGGAGTGTGCATTTTTGAAAAATCATGGCGCACATGCTAGTGTCATGTTATTCATAGCTAAATCATTTTATGAGTACTGACAGTACAGTCTACTTATATATTTATCAGTAGTACATATTTTATTGCTAACATTATTAACATTACTTACCAGGACATTCGTTAACACAGAAACCATTGAATTCATACTTAAAACGAACATTCAGGGTTAATCGGTAGTGTTGAACTGTTGTCGGTTTTGGACAGCTTTCCACACATTTTTCTCCGTCATAAAAGTTTTTGCATGCCTATGGGTACAATAAACGGATTATGGAATTAACACTGGTTATATAATTAAAACATCCCATAAATATAACCTCGACTTTGTGCTACAAGTAGTTATTTAACCTTAGTTGTCACAATTATTTTGAAATATTGTTTCACGTGATTAGCACACACATGCTGTCTGTCAGTCATGTAAATAGACAGTTGACATCTCTTTGTGTTCTCCATCGCACACCCACACACACACACACACACACATACACACATACTCAATGAAGAAATGGGGTGCAATTATATGCCGACTTACAAAGCAATCGGATTCTTGTGGACCTGTGCAACCTCCAAGGCAAGAGGGGTGACAACAGTACTCTTCTCTTTCTGGTCCCTGGTCAGGCATCTGAAAGCACCAATCACAGCTGCGTTTCTGGCATCGTCCTCCATTAGATGCTAAAAGTTAGAACCACACTTGAAATATTTACCAAACCATCAGCACATTGGTTTAAATTTATGACAGCAAGAATTACGATGTTTGTATGTTTTCTCCACATTAAAAGATCATTAGTTATATTTTTTGCCAATTTGAAGTTTTGAGTACGTAGACTTACATGTTTTCAGTTCAATAGTTGCAATCTTTTCGTAGTTCACGTTATCGACTCTTTGTATGTGAATTTAGATTACAAAATTTTCCTTTAGATTCAAGCTCCTTTTAATTTTTACCTATCGTACAATTTTCACTGAGATTTTAAGAGACCTTTGAGATGCTAAAGAGGTCGATCATTAATTGCTCGGTTTTAGTTTTAATTATATTAACTTTGTTCAAACAAGCAGCCTGTAGCTAAAGAAGAGTGTCTATAATGTGAAGGAATTATGAAGAGGAGAAAAAGGTTTTTCGCTGAGAGAACTTTCGACTAACTTCCTATTTCTTCTCACTATCTATGTAACAAAAAAGTGAATTAATTCACACTTGTGACTAGACCCTCCAAGAACCTTGTTAACTTGGCAACTCAGAACATGACGAAGTCCTAGACACGACGCGCTTGTGATGCGATTGCAGAAGCAAACCGATTTGAGTAAGGAGCACCGAAAAAAACAGGTGCATGCACAGGCCCCACTATTCTGATGATGACGCAACCTTTGGCGACCAATCACACGGCACAAATCGGTGCCAGGTTTTAGAGAACACATTTAAGAAACGTACTGCACATTACTCCGATTCCTCAACGTATTTTCTCCTTCCTTTTTAGGTTATACGTGAAAATATACTGAACTACAAATTACAAAGGGTATTTAATAAAGTTTTAAAAGTACCCTCACCTATTTCCTATTTGTGAAGTACAGACAAGATTAAGGTTTAATTAAACTGAATCATGACTTAAGTAATTAGTGAAAATATCAACATCATCATACTAATTGGAATTTCAGATCGAGAGGAAATAAAAAGGCAGTTTGAACCACTGCACTTTGCTGCAAATAGTATTCAGTTGTTTTTAAAAGTGTTGCATTGTTAAGTTATCGTAAATTAAAACAAGTGACACACTATTATCTAAATATAAATTATATTTCCAAAATTGTTGGCTATTTTTGAAACACAGGTTTTTACTACTATACATATTAACCGCGCATAAGAACAGAAGTTCAAAATTTCTAAAATCAATATGAATAGACGACGGATTAACATAATAAAATCACGTCATTTTCACAGGCTGATTACTGCCAACTTATTTGATTCTTCAGTTTTCAGTTGGGGAAAAAATATTCCACTGATAAGTTGAATTCAAGTCCGGACTTAACACCAACGACTGGTCACTTTTCGAATCAAAAGGAAGGGTTAGTTACCCATCGACACAAGATGACCCACCTCTAATGGACAAAATTGGACCAGATGGATCTAACATAGTTCGGATCTCTTAGGAAAGTGCACATAAGCAACTATTAACTCCGCAAATGAAGGAGCTTTTCGATGCTCACTTTGGGCGTCTGTCAATACTCATTATTAGTTAAATTTGACTAGAGCGATCGATCATTCTGCTCAGTGACTATGCACCGTTAGGCCTCGAACACGTGACATTAAATGAGCTAATGAACAATATAGTTCTTCCTAATATGATTGCTGAAAAGTACTTTCCGTTAGTGTACCTGGAACTTCTTTTTATCTGCGCAATCTAAAGCCACGAAGCTAAAAAGCAACTGATTAAACCCTATGTCGATCATACATCGACCTCTAATGGGTCCAGTTTATTTGGTAAAACTATTAGGCACCACAGCATTTAGGAGGACATTAAACTAAGATTTATTTTATGAAAACTATATCCATTTTAAAAAGGGATTTTAGCAGAAAATCTTTAAAAGCGTTCAAACGTAAAACTAGATGGGAGCTATTCTGAGGTATCATTGTAATCAATACAAATGAGCCCATAGCATCAGTATTTAGAAGGCGACTGATTTGTAATATAGATTAACTCGTCACTTCAGATGAACTTTCATGCAACTGCCTACTACATTGAAAGTGAATATAGATCTTGTCATGAGGGTCACCTAGAAGTCTCTTTCTACTTTGGAGGCCATTTGCTTGTTAGTAGTTATAAAACCCTTAAAGAAGTTCGCATATGCGTTAATCCATGTGCTCCTGTACTTAAAAGAGAAATAAATATCCATACAATTTTTAGCTCCAATCGCATTCAGTGATGACAAATTTTGACCTGTTCCACCATTGTGTACTAATATTCGATAGAACATGGAATTAAAATACATGAATGCATATAATCTAGCGTAGACAACGAGGTGGTAGTCAGAAGAGTCATGTTGTTTTTGTCATGCTTACCTTCACTGCTTTTGAAATTTGAAGTAAATAGACGGATTGCAGCGGAATGGAACATCATCATCATCGATCAAGCTGTAACTTCGTGCATAAGAATTTGCCCAGCAATATGCTCAGAGAACGAATCGAGAGAATTGAGTTATAAAATTTGTAGCGGCAAATACAATGCAACTCGAATCCAGAAAAAACAATCTGACCTAACTCTCTCTCTCTCTCTCTCTCTGTGTGTGTGTGTCATTTTGACCATTTCCCCTCGTTTCCCCTTCGCCTTTCTGTGAATTACAATTTTATTCAATATTTCCGTATAATATACTCACATTAGGACACTTGCTATCAACAATATTTATTAAACGGGGAGCTCTGACTCCGAAGCTCAAGTCTTCTGATTTGTCAATTTTATACCAGCGAATGCTATAATAATACCATAATTATCAACACCTTGCGGACTTTACATCAGCAAAGGTGGGATACTTAAAAAAATGCGAATCTACTGAGTCCCATAAGGAGATGGTATAATAGAAGTTCTGAATCATGTTATCACTTTTCATTTGCATCTATCTCGGAATGTGCGCATATTGAAGGTATCACTCATTCGCAAACGATAAATGCGTCGATGTGATTTCTCACCATTGATTGTATCTCCACATAACGCAATCTCATCAAATTTAATTCTTACCGACAGTCAGAAATCAGTTACTGATTGATTTTTAAAAGATGAAAGCTGAGAAAGGGCTTGGTAGAAGCCTCTTTTGTAGCATAAACATTTCTTGCGACACATGCACTGAATTCTTGTTTCTCAAATCTGTGAAAACTCTCTTTAAGTGATTACTAACAGACAGGAAATTGGCGTGCATGTTGAGATTCATTAGGTCAGTGTGTTGGTGTATTCTCCATTTATGACCAATTGAATTGGGCGCTGTGACTTATTTAAACAACAAAAAATGCTTAATATTTCAGAGCTTTAACATAAGTAAAACAGAGTTGATTTTAGTGAATTATTGTAATAGACCCTTTTTCTTGATGCGAGATTGGAAGGTGAAAATAATTAATTCAGATGAAAGAAACTATGGCCCTTTCTCAGATGTGTCAGGAATGCTGGTTTTTAATTGTTCATAAAGGGAGGAGGAGAAAGACTTGGATGTGGGGGGAAGGAAAGCAATTAGCAAAGATGCCGCGGTGCAACAAAAAGCACCTTATCTCCAAATCACATACATATTAATCTATCATCATCATTTGTGTGTAAGTACCGTCATCGGATTGAAAGTCGCTATCATCTGCTGATGAGTAATCGCCGGGGACAGTAATTCATAATTCTCTTCTCTTAATAAAGGGGACGATAGGGCTGATGGATGTGACCGATACCACTTTCGGTCTTCTTCGAAAGTGGTAATCGTCTTTGAGACATCCATAGTAAACTACTAAGAATAGAAATATTAAATCAAAACTGCATGGCAAATTAGTAACAAGCCATGTTTTATGCATCATAAATGGTTAGCTTTACCGAGAAAAAGTGAGTGACCTCTTCATTTAATCTAAGTTAAATAAATCTGAACAGTTCAAACAAGACTTATTTTATTGAAATTATTTGAAACTCCTTTCGACTATGTATGTAGTATATGGAAATGAATGAGTTGCATTTAGTAGGTCTGGGTTAGAAATTAACAGTGCTAGATTTGAGGTCAAATGTAGCCAAACCCGAAATGTGAAAATCAGTCAATTAAATGGGCACTAAGTTAATTGGATACGTAATGATCGCCAGATGGTGAGTATTTCAGAATGCATGATTTGATAAATGCATTGATCAGTTCGTTTAAATGCCACAGGTGAACTGTGAAAAAAAGAAGCGGTTCAAAACAACCTAGCTGCCATGAGCTGGTTACCCTTCGTTTGACAGATTAGATAACTGCTTCGAGAGGAAGCGAACAATTCATTTGACTAGTCAGCTAGCATTGAAGGCTACAGACTTGGCTATCACTCAGAAATTCGCATGGCTTGATACAACAAGCATAACCTCTTAATTAAAGAGTAGACAATCCGGTTCACCTCAAAACCCAGAGGTTTCTTTTGACATCCTTAATTATATTCACTTATCGTCACCTCCACCTTGTCACTCACTGCTTTAACCATCTTCTTAGGTATCTCTTTCTTTCCATATTAAATTTCACACTGATAATGACAAGTGCCTAAAACACGCTTGTCTTTGTATTACGTCGAAATCTGAAGAAGACTTCCATGAAGTCAAATGTAGGATTAAATCACAAAATGTTCAATATGTGCACAGTAACTTAAAAGGAAGATGAAATAAACAAGAACATCTTAGTTAACATAACTTGGTTACTCTGAGAAATAATAGACTGGAGATGGAATCAGTAAGTCTTTCCATTCAAAATACTGCGATTTCAGCTCAGAATGCTAGCTAGCTCCTTAAAGTCGGATTTAGGAATGTTTGAGCCTGTGTAAATTTTTGAACTTCTTAATTAGCTAACACGAATCAGAAAAGGGCTCTTTTTAATGCTCTTCTTTTCGCAGTCCTTTCGTCCATCTTCTATTCATTTCCACTTAATATTTCTAAAATTTAAATGCTCTCCTCAAGAATTAAATATCTACTCTTTTCAGTTTGCCAAGATTGTTAGTGATGCCAATAACCATTACTAAAATTAGTCCTCTCACCAATCCAATGTCCAAGTGGAGTATCCATTTTAATGAGTTTCGAATCCGTAATTTACTAGTTCTTCACTATTAACCAACATAGCGTAGTCAAACAGAAAATGCGAAGGAATTCATCTGGATGCAACGTGAAGTAACTTAGTGGGAACAACACCATATCCTATCTAATCACTCACAAACAAATTACTCACCCCACATTAAAAATTTTCCGTTTTTATCTGATGAAAAATTACACTTTTTAGTGTAACGAACACAAAGTTCCTTTGGAAATGCGCTTTTAGCAGTCCTCTCAGACAGAAGACTGCAGCATGGGGTGTCCCTTCGTAAGAAATTGGAATCTCACCAGGCAAATGTAATCAATACACTTAGCCATTCCTATTACTGGGCCTCCATTAATGAGCGTCGAACTGCCTCTGGGTTGGCAGACGAGCACCTACCTACAAGAAGTTGTCGTTCTTACGAGTAGGGAAGTGGATTTCGATTGTTTACCGTCGGTGTATGACCGCAAAACTTCAGACTATATAAAAGTCGAGGTTATAATTATCACCCATGATGCTGCAATAGTTTTTACTCATATCAGTTGTGAAGAAGCACCTAAATATGATTCAAAATAGGCGAGTTCAATGAGGTATCAAACCGGGGGTAGGGGAACGGGCTCAAGGTATGGCAGCGGATAAAGTTAGGACATCAAAAGTTTTACTTTATTCTAACAATGGCAGCAGTGAATTTTCCAGGTCTTCAAATTTCTTGAACGAATTCTCAGGTTCATAGCTGTGACTTCGTTTGGTATATTTAGAACTTGCCAACTGATTTAATTCGGCTTTTCCCTATCGCTTTGGGGTACCTTCTCGTAGATAAAACAATGAACAAGTAGATGAAACTGGCAAAGCAGTTCTCGCGATACTTCGTCTATTTACTCCTCAACGTTATAAAATTAATGTGCAAATCGGGTAAGTATTGATAAAAGTATTTGAAATATGTTACAACTAGAATCTAACTATAACTGGTATCGCAGGTGTCAAAATGTGGGCCTGGGCATGTCAGTTAGGCAGGCATGCTGGTCACAAATCTAAACGCCCCAATTCTGATGGACTTCGTAAAAGTGGCTATGGGACGCAAATTTCTGGATAATTATGGAAGTCGGTACTTCCACCTAAGAATGGCCAAGAATGGCTGCTGAAATTTAGAGCACCTCTAAGTATGTCATAGGAAAGTATAGAATTTAATCAGTTTTGATGCTAAATAATTAAATAATGCCCATAAGCAAGGCATTTTATGACATATTATTGGACTTGTTATTGATTTTTTCAGCAATGATTAGTGTGTTTCTAATATAAATGACTCATTAAAATAGAGGGAAAATTTTACCGTAAGCTTCAATGCGTGCAATAGCTGAATACCAATAAACGAACTTCTTGGCAGGTATAGCTGAACCTACGCATATGTTAGTATGTCAAATCCATATAATTAAATTTAGAATGGAGGACAAGTAAACGAATTTACCTGAATATTGGTTGGGTGATTGAGTACTGTATTCACAAATTGTTTGAGAGAGAATAGAGAATAAAACTGCTTGACTATGTAACATTAAAATTACTTCTAATATTTATATGTATTCAGACCCTTGACTAAACAAAAATAAGTTTGCCTAAATGATCTTAAAAATTTCTGAAGGATGTCTGAAATTCATCAAACCTGGAGAATATAAGGTAGTGGATGAACAATGACGACAACAGATTTCACACAAAAGCGTTACTTAACGAATGATAAAGGTTTATTTTCAAGCGAAGTTAAACAAAACTACTCCTTGTTCAAAGTCTCGACTTTTTGTGAATTTTCATCATTCAATATTCCTCCCCCCCCCCTCTGATTTTTTTATTTTCTATAAAGACACGCAGTGCTCATTCGATCCATGCTCTTCTCAGCTGTCACCACGTGGCTGCAAGGAGCTCGGAGTGAACCAAGGCCATGTTAGACTAACTGATCAAGAAAGCTCTGAATATCACGGACACGATCTCAATAAAAAAGCTGGGTATTTAAATATGGAACACGTTTTTTTCCTGGAAAATAACTTGCTCAAGGTTTTGCTATGCCTTACTATAAGAGAGCCAAAAAGCGAGCTTTACTTCTCAACTTTTATCATCGTCAAAAAAGCTGTATGAGGTAGATACAAGTATGTTCAACTTGTCAAAGATATAAGCTAATTATAATTATGGTTAATTCAATATTTCATAATATTTTATCAGCAAGTTCACAGTAGTCAAATGCAATGAAAATTAGGGCTTTACGTTTAAAGGCCAGTTCTCAAAGACGATCACAAACCAGATGACAATCTTGTGAAAAGTATGGAAACTCAAAGGAAAGTGTAATTTAAACTTAGAAGATGATATATGACTCAGGCATGACGATTCTTATAGAAGCCGGAACATTTTTTTCAATAATTTCTACATTTCATCCATTAAGTCAATTAAGTGAGTTTCGAGTTTTGTCCTTTAATTCAATAAATAAATCGCGCAAAAAGGAATTCGCAAAAACACAAATTAAGTCAAAATTGACCCCTTTGATCTTGTTTATCATTAATTTAAATTTCGAACTCCTCTTTTGAAAATAATTTATTTCCTTATACATGCCTCCCTTCCAAAAGCAATTTCTATGGCTTAAAGAAGAAAGTGATACAAATATACCCCAAGCAGGGGTCTCTCCTTAGGAGTCAATTTATTTTCTTTAAATCTGATGATAATAAATCAAAACAAATTTGCAGTTTATTGACATTGATGTCGATTTTCAGGTTGCTAAATTGCACATTAAATTTTAGAAAGAAAATGAGAAAAGATGTGCCATGTTAATTGTGGAATCGAATCGCGAATTGGTCTCTTAAATGCGAGAATAAGGGAGAAAACACGCACATACGAAACGACAAGAGATTAGTAAGGTATTTGGCACCAAGATTTGAGCAGTGCGGTGCAGATAGGCTATTGATACCACTACATGTGTTTCTCTTGTAAGAAGAGAGTGGCATTATCCCAGATTTTGGCAAATAAGGATGCATTAAATGTAAAGTAGAATTTCGCTTACCAAGTAATGCGCCTGGATTGGATGATTGGCAGGGTTCGTTTAGGGTGGAATTCAAAATAGGTAAATCCAAATCAAGGGAATTGTGAAAGCGCTGTTCCGCAGGATTAGTGAAGAGATTTTTGAATACAAGTCCACCGACCAGATCACAGCCAACAGGATTATCAAACATATAGACATCCCCGTTTTCGATCGCTGTAATTTTAAAGACACAGTCACTCAATAAATTCATTTAGCTAAATTGTCAGAAGCGATTTTGTTCAAAAAGTTAAACTAAGATATGATATTTGTTATCAGGTTTCCCCATCCCAGCCAATTGTTTGATTTTAAAAATTTTTATCGAGTGCTTTTAGATAATAAAGCTTGTCATCATGGGTTAAATAAATCTAGTTTAATATAATATTCTTTGGCAATTTTGCAAGGAGTAATTTTAGTTAATAATAAGAGGCTCTGACAAATATAATGCAAATTAAATGCCAAAAGTTCACAGTCCTAAAAATAATTCAAACGTGTTCTAAAGTTTGTAAGTTTGGTTTATATTAGGTATAATGAAGTTATATATTTTTTCATTTAATAAAATTTAAATAAACCGCTAGAAGTATGCAAAGATTATCTTACGGTGCCATTTATAAATAGGTTAATAGAGGAGTTCTACGATATGAATTGAAACTTAAGGACAATTAAACTTTATTAAGAAAACGATGAGTAATTACCTTTAAGTTGGTCAAAGTTTATTCTGTAGAGGATGCGATTTGAATCGTAGTTGTGCCTTATGAGAAGAGTAGCCGGTGGCAGATCTTCATGAATTTTATATCCCCCTCCAAGTCCACGAATAACTTTGAGGCTAGAAAAGGGTATTTCGCGGATACTTGAATTCATAATTATCAAAAATCCACTAATTTCTTCTATGCTTTTTAGAAAACCTAAATCTGGTTCCGTTCCATTTGCTAAAAAGGAAAAAATTGTTTCCAGTAATAATGTTTTAACAAAAGCAAACGTTTTAAAGATTGAACTCAAAGAAAAATTGGAAAGAAGTAAAAAGAATAGAGCAGAAAATCGGGCATTCATGTCAGTTTTGCCTTCCTATACAATTTTATTAATAACTATGAATTCATAAAATATACTTACGACTCGGATGAAGTCCATAGATTATTAAATTTCCTATTATATGCGTACATCTTGAAGAAAATAACTTCTTGATATATTCATAGGAACCATCAATTGGAAATCCACTAATTACATTCATTTGGCTCAGGCATACTAAAACTTATCAATGTAGAAATACTGTATACCCCTGTATCTCCCTACATCGGTGACAAAAGCCGCTACAAAGAGTTATCAAAAAAGCATTGCATACCTGAAAATGAAATGCACAGGCATATTAAAGCGTGACGATAATCCATAAATACAATATTGAAAAAGAACCTAAAAATGCAAGGTCGTCAAATAGAGAAAACAAAGCTATTTCGCATTTGTGATATAATGATTATAAAGATAATAAATTCTCTCCTAAAATTGATCCGAGAATACTTTAACTAAAATTTAAGATTCTTGCCTTATTTGTATTACTCGTTTTATATTATTTTTTATGTTTCTAATATTATTGATATATCCTAGATAATATTCATCATTTTGTTACCATTATTATGGTTAATCAAGTAGCTATTTATTTCCATGAAAATATAATGGTATAATCTTATTGTTTACTTATGAGGGCAAGAGGTAATTGATCATTAAATTTATTAATCAATAATAATTAACCAAGATATTTCGTCAAAAATTCCCTTGCTGTTTTTAAATCTCCCATTTAAATTTGTTTTCGGTAATGGATTGTCACATTAATTTACTTATCTTTCATTTCAAATCCGAAAACAAAAATTATTGGAAACATTGTGACTTTACAATAACCAGACTATTCATCATTATGCACAACTTTTCGAAATATAATTTATTTTCCGAAAATATTGAAGCAAAGCAGAATCTTATTAAAGATAAATTCATCTTCAGAACTTTTCTAATTTACTTCAAATATTTCTTCTTGATCCGTACTTTGCAAATACAATTCAAGTTACCCTCATGTTCCCGAAACTATTTCAAACTAGCCTTCTTCGATCCCAGAAAGAGGCAATAAACATTGTTTGTCATCCACGAGTTGTGAATATCATCCGAAATGCTGGCCCTTTCAATAAAACCAGAACATATTTCTAGGCATATACCAACCTACGGTAATTTTGTGCATTCAAGTTAAATTCTAATGCATTGATATTGTTCTAGAAATTACTCTCCGTGAGTGTCCTTATTTAACCTATCAGAAACACTGACCTGTTCTTCGTGGAATCTGTCGTTTTCTGCAGACGAAATTGTGAATCAAACATTTCCCAATGATAACAAAACATCTTAAATATCATGACTGTAATCCAACTTAGCGAATCACCTAAGTAACAATAAATGATTATATGTTATCATAATTTAAAAAGGAGCATGATTTTTAACTTTGTCATGGCAAATACTCCACTATTTTAACTCATTTTAACTAACTTTTTAAGTTTACTGAAATGAATCGTAGGTCGAAATTGGATGATGTCGTTTGAAGCCGCTAGTTCAGGTAATCGGGAAATCGAGGCCATACAGCATATCAAAATAATGCTTATTTTTGATATCACATGCTTGAAAGTTTATTAAACTGATCAGATACCATTTAAGAAGGGGATATTATTTGACATCTCATTTTTCTCATATATATGGCTTACTTACTTCCTACAAAGTAAATGAACCATGGTCGCTATTAATTTTGGCTTATATCAATCCATTTGTATGCAAAATATTGCATCAAAGTTCAGCTCAATAATGATTCAGTTAGTGTATATATATAAAGCTCTCTAACTGATGATATTGCAATTTTATCTTTATAAATTAAAATGGACTTTTGACATAGTATAGCTTTTTGTACCAATCATTTTTAAATAATATAAAGCGACTAAATATGAATATAAATTTTTAATTATCATTCTTTGTTATTAAATACAAATGTGTTTTTACCTATATAACACTTTGGTCGAATTTATGAACGGAAGATAACCTTGATCTTGTGGTGAGTTCCAAACTGCCCTTTTTCGCTTGAAGTTGTTTGTAACAATGTGTGAACACCATGGGCATTGTGATCATATTCAAGCTGCTGAAGAGACAGCAAATTTATATAGCCTTTATAAATATATTGATATCGAAAACTTAGTGTGCCTTAATGAACGTGTTGCCGATTCGGGAAAGAAGGTCTTTAAACCGTTTGAGGTATTCTATTTTTATAAATTAATCCATCCATAGGAAAGGAAAGACTCAGATACATTTGTTGAAAGTGATGTAGACGAAGAGCTTCTATTTAACATACCTTTCAATGGTTCTATAAAGTTGAAAGGCATTATTGTCGCGGGTGAAAATGGAGAGACTCATCCTGCTTCAGTATCTATTTTTAAAAATAGGTCCTATATGACATTCGACGATTCAAATGTAGTCCATTTAAGAACATTTTTCAGTTTCTTTATTTAGGCTGAACCGGATCAGGTCCTTGAATTACACGAGGATCCTAATGGGGAGATTACATACCCGCTAAAAGTAATGAAGTTTGGTTCAGTACAGCACCTCAGTCTTCATTTCAAGTCGAATTTCGGTGGTGAAACCACCAAAATTCACTACATTGGCCTTCGAGGCGATTTTACAGAAGCTAGAAGAAAAGATATTTTGATTGCAAATTATGAGCTCAAACCCAACATTGCTGATCATAAGCAGGATTTGTTAATTCAAGGCGGACATTTTGTTGAATAAATTCTCTCTTTTGTATTAATTCTCTTTTTTCCCTTTCATTATAGTCATGGAAAATCTCTTCGAGCAATTTTTAAGAGATATTGGTCGCGATATTGACCAATTTGAGCGAGCCTATCCAAGGTTGCCTTCCCGTTCTTCACAGAAGCAGGAACGGATTAATGAACTTTGGGTGAAATTGCATGAACTTTATAACAAACAGGAATGTCTCAGACGTAGCTATAATGAAATTGTTAATCAGCTAACCACAATCTCCCTTGGATTACCAGATTGGGTGTTCAATTATGAGACGCCGGAGTATCAATATGATCAGGAAGTCGAATTCTATCAAGAAGGAGGCGAAGAAGGGGAATATACTGAAGAAGAAATTGAGCCATTGAGTGCGGATTTTTTAAATTTTATGCTGAAAACATACAGGCATCAAGAACAGAGAGATAAAATGAAGGCTAAGGAAGAAGCCGCTTCTGTTAAATTTCCACCTCTTGTTGATATATCTAACAACTTAGAATCGAATTCGATGATCGCGAAGCGTCTACAATTGGAAACAAAGATTGCCAACTTCTATGAAAAGTTTAGCGAATGCAGGCATATGCCTTTCTGGCCGATTGTACCGCTGAGGAAAGTGCCTCGGCGGTGACTGCTATAATGTGGTGTATGGGTTCATGTATTTTTCTTAAGATAATATTCTCTCATTATCTCACATCTTTTGTTTGTGTTGTTATTGCTTTTGGTTGGTTTTCTAGTGCCAGGTGCGTTTGTTATTCCATCGCTTACTTCTCAAAACAAGTAATAACATTTTATCCTCGAAACCGCGCGTTTTTATTGAACTCTCTTATCGTAGTTACTGATGGTGTAGATTATAGTTGCATCTGGGGGGTTGGGGTGTCGTAACTTTTGTTGATTTAACAGCATATTTCATTTCAATATGCATACTTCTGAGGTCAGTATCTTTAGTTTAGCTCACAATAATATTAATGAATTAATAGTAAGTCGCCCAGTGGAATGGAATGTATAGTTTTTGAGGATTTATTGACCTTCTACTTTTGGTTTCACGAAGATTTACAGGAGTGGCACACATGTCCATTTCTGTAGATACAATATGGTTAGTTGGTAAAATCGAAGATGTACAAATGAAATTGCTGTGGCATTGTATCATATCCTGTTAACATGTTTAGCAGAAGTGGTAGCCTGGAGAAATGTCATCTAACTGAACTGGTTCCCTGACCCAAGTCTCTTCTGCAACTCCTCCCACCCCATCCCCCCCCCAACCTAACAGCAGTTGGTGATTTCTGTTTGTTTGTTCTTGCTCCAATCACACAAAGCCAAGCAGTGAGCACCTCATAGCCCAATTGATTCCGCTTGTCTCTTACAAACCGGTTTTTTCCATCTCAATACTGCCGCATCAGTTACCCCCCCCCCCCGATTTCATCTGCTCCTTTCTCATTTATCTTCAATTGGCCAATAAATCTGTTGTCCTACATAACCTAACCTTAATTCCCTCATTCATTAAAGATCGTTGTTTTCTTCCATCAATTGTTAAAATCACTTTTTCCAAGAAGAAATATTCAGCCTATTTGGCCTTGACACTTAGAACATCTTTTCCTAAAATTAAACCTACCTTGAAATCTGATAACTTATTGTACATTGGAAGAAGCATATGAAGAAACGAAAACAAGGTAAATGGATGAGGGAGGATAAATTGTTAGACTGAGCGACAAATTCTCTCACTAAAAGGGTAGCTGTTGTGAACTAATTCTAACTTACCAAATAGTCACAAAATGCCACAACTTAATAATAACACATTGGGGGTGTGTGATAGACTTACCTTCACGTTGTGCACCCTGGGCAACGTATTCTCATACGGCAAAAAAGTCCGTGCACCCTGGGCAACGTATACTCATACGGCAAAAAGTCTTTTAACTGCACCCTGGGGAACGTATACTCATACGGCAAAAAAGTCTAACACCCTGGGCAACGTATACTCATGCGACAAAAAAGTCTACACCCTGGGCAACGTATTCTCATACGGCAAAAAAGTCTATGAACCGGCAGTCGACTTCTGACTTCACACTGCCATGACCCCACTGTATGTCATGGTCGACTACTTATACAGTACTCACATCACCTTTCATCTACCTTCGTCTTTGAAACACTCTTCTGTTCCCCCCCCCCCCCTCTCGACTTTTCACTTTGATGTTCCTTCCCCTCTGTGAAGCCTGAAGTCAACTAAATTGCTAATGGTAACCATCATAAAGCCTGCTATTTGATATAAATAAATAATGACACGTAGTAGCCTTTATGGTAGACTATGCTCCACAATTTTAACACTCGACAACGTTGTTATTTTGACACATTAACCAACTTCGATAACGGTAGTTTCCTATTTTAATCCCTAAACGACCGATTAATTTTTGTTTTGAAAAATACACCCAAATGCACTCACGCGTGTCTCAGCAGTCTGATACCGCAGACGTGATGAATTTTGGTGGCATCTGGCGAAGTTCACCGACGTATTAAACATGCTTCAAACTGTATTAGCGCCTTCTGTTACGAGCTTATTACCAATGGAGCTTATTTTGAATGCTAATGAGCTAAATCTATACACCACTACGCATAAATCACCTTTGTTGTAGGATAATTAAGTGTTCGTTTCCGTTGATTAAATTAGCTCAATAATTCACCATTTTCGGAGGTTTCCAAAATGCCCCTTCATAAACAGAGGCCAAAATGACATAAGCTTACAGGGTGTTAAAGAGTTGGCATTCAAGCTGTTACTTTATGTGCTTATATTTTCGCAATCGCACAGTATTTTACCGCTGTTAATTGTGACCTTCCCAGACGACCTCGGTTGTTCCATTGTGACTATTTTGTGTTTGTCGTTGTCAAACTCCTACTCAAAATCCTCCTATTAATATACTTAAACAAATACAGACTTATTTTCCTTCACTCCCTCATTTGAAATGGGTTTTGGACATTCTAGAACGTTCATTGATAGTTATTTGGATGCCATGGAAATATTATCGGACTTGAAAACTGGGGATTCTGGAGTTTGAGAGCACACAGGTGCTATTTCTTACATTTGGTAACTGGTGGTCACCTTCACCTGGAATTGATGATTCTGACCTTTACCATCAATTTGACTGAAATATCCCTAATTACCCTTGTAAAAGGATTTCATATGTCGGTTAAAAACATTTATTTATATTTATTTATTTATTTCAAATGGCAGGCTTTATGATA
>UZAE01000914.1:0-16884 GCA_900617975.1 Rodentolepis nana | reverse complement strand
GTGTATAAATACATTCAGAAAATAGATCCAGACACTATGTTGTCTACGTACTTCTTATGAAATAGCTAAGTTATAAGCTAGGGGGCTACGTGGAAGGATTTCGGTGCTTGAACTGCAATAAAAATTTGTAGGGCAGATAGTAAATGAAAAAATTGGCAACTTCAATTAGTGGTATAAGTGAATGAAAATAAATTTAAATCCTTTACGAAATAGAAACCAATAACCCAGCAAGGAGGAAAGGAGAGAGATGGGAGCAGAAGAGTGTTTCAAAGATGTAAAAGAGACAAACATAAAGGTAGAAAAAGGTGGGTGAGTACTATGGAAGTAGTCGAATATGACATACAGTGGGGTGAAGCTAGTTTAAAGTTAGAAGTCAATTGGTGGTTTATAGACATTTTTGCCGCATTAGTTTACGTTGCTCGGGGTGCACCAGGTAGAGGTAAGTCTACGTACACCCCAAATTTTCAATATTAATGTTAAAGGCCAATCGCTTTCTTGTTAAATTTATAACCAATGATAACCCAATTTCTCCTAATTAAGGAATCACCGTCACTATTACATCTGTGCAAAATTCAAAGACAAGCAAGTTAACAAATCACTCTTGATGAATTGAATGGCACGGTTGCCATCGCATCATCTTTGGTTAGATAACACGACGTGTTTGCAGGAAGAAAGAGAATGCTTCATCTTCAACTACTCTTTTTAAAAGTAAGTAAAGCTCTTGTCCTTACCCTTCAATAAGATTTAATAATTTATCAGAATTTTACACGGGTAAAAGTTTCTACTTTTGATCGAAGACTGGACCGATGACAGTTTGACATGGCTAATAGGGTGTCAAAATGAAATCCAATTTATGTCCAATATTTGGGACAAAAAGCCCTCAAATTAGCTTGTAGCAACTTTTGTTGAGGAGCGTTTGAGATAAATGTCAATGACCTTTCTTTATCTTCAACATGTAAGACAATTTCCCATTGACAATAGTTTGGATAATTTCGTAATATTTTATGACTTCAGACTAGCACTTAAAAATCTTTAAAAAACACGAGGTGTTCGTTAATTGTTCCTGAAAGTAGAATGTTAGTAATGCTATGAATATTGGATTTGTGATTCCGATCTAGAAAATTTCCTGAGTATTGGCAGATGAAAATAATTATCGAATAAATAAACGGCAATAATCTATTTGTTAAATTAAAATATACTGCGTTCTATGTATAATTTTAACTAATAATGGGAATGGAAAGGCACCGACACTGTTAAGCAACTCATAGTAATATTTTTCAACTAGTTTCAATAGTCCCCCACAGAAAGATCGCTAGAAAATTAATTATAAATAACTATAGGGAAAATGGTATAGTTTATGATTTTTCAAGATAAATAAGTATGCTCAATACTTCGTATAAATAAGCAGTTGTTTTTTGTACGTAGAAGTTAGAAGTTAAAATCATTAAACGAAAAAGGCAAGAAATGTGCCCTTCCTGCGGAGTTCTAATAATTTTTGAGTTCCGTGTCATTCTCACATAACTGAAAGTTAATCAATCAAAAAATCTTATCCTCACGTTTATAAAATCCAGAAACTTAGATTAGGTAAAATATCTAATTCCAGCACAATACATTAGTTTACTATATTCAATCATTTGAAAAATGACCAAATCAAATTATAATTGAAAATTTCACTCAAAAATGAATAATGCCATTTTTTGCGATTATTTACTTTATATTATCGATTCTTGATTATTCACAGGACTAATTATTTTAATTTGACATTTTCGTTCCGCCCCATACAGTCATTGCCAATGAAATTGCGTGGCCAGGGCGTGAAGTTGACATCAGCCCACTTGCAGCACAATTTGAGGAGTATTCTAGACGGAATCAATTCTCTCGTCACTGATATATCAGATAATTCTATTGCATCGCAATCTCTCCACCGAGTCTCTTACTTAACACGCTTACAAGAGGAGCAAAGCATAAACAAAACTTACGATAACATTATTTCCTTGAACAAGCTTGTCGAAGACCTCACTGTCGAACAAGAAAAATTACAGTCTACTGCAAATCAGATAAGCGAGCTTTTATAAATTTCTAATGGAAAGATCATTGCCCAACATTCTCATTACTGGGATTCCGGGATGCGGTAAAACTACACTAGGAACTGAACTCGCTCGTGTTAGTGGTTTGCATTATGTCTCGGTCAATGATATTGCAAAAGAAGGTGACTTATATGACGGATATGATGACGCAAATGACTGCCATGTTCTTGATGAAGATCGAGTAGTTGACGAAATTGAGCCGCTGATGCAGGAGGGTGGACAGGTATTGTAGATTTTATCAATTTATGTTTTTAGATTCTTGATTATCATTCCTGTGATTTCTTCCCCGAACGTTGGTTTGATGCAGTCTTTGTACTTCGCACTGACAATCAGATACTTTACCCGAGACTGAGCTCTCGTGGTTATAGGGAAAAGAAGATCCAGGATTTGATTCATTGTGAAATCGTGCAGGTATGTTTGTGTTTGTTTACTATATTTGATTGTCTTAAATTTTCGGTTTTTAACGTCTTGTTTACTTAGGTTGCTCTGGATGAAGCCCGTGAATCCTATGATACAGAAATTGTTCATGAATTGCAGAGCAATGTTATGGACGACCTAAATGAGAATGTGAACAGAATTGTTGCCTGGATTGAATTGTGGAAAAAAGATCATGATAAGTAAATCGGTTGTACAATATATTTATATTTGCATAATTTCTGTGTTTCCCAGAATGTTTGCTGCTTGAGTGGTAAAGTAGATGGTTACCATAAATTTAATGGTGCACCTCATCTGTTATTAATTCTTTTGTCGGTAGCCATGAATTTCTGTTTTGGTCCATGACTTCTGAGCTAATGTGGAAAGATGTGTTAGATTTTTGTTTGGTTGTGCCTATGCGTTTTGAAACCAATTCATCGGGTTGATACTAATTCTTGGCTTCATCAGACTTCGAAATACCGCGCCTTTGCTGAAGATGAGTGTTTGAAAACGCTTAGGAGTTAATATTTAAAATTTTCAACGCTAAAGGTGATATACCCATTAAGACAACTCTAAGGTACTTTTAGAAGCTGGTCCTTAAGTGTTCATCTCGGGTTCTAGACTTGAGGCAACAATGACTATTTCTACTATGGACATTAATATAACACTTTTGCTTTCACAAATTTTTTACACTTTAATAACCGAATGTGAGTAAATGGGTTTCGTGACGTCAGATTTGACCAACTTGTATACTATTTTTCGGTATAGGATGAATACCTTTATTGACAGCTACTGAGTCGCTATGGAGTGATAATCATGGACTTAGCAGCCGCAGAAGACGAAAGTGGTTACCTGGAGAGAAAAGTGGTAGTCATGTAAACCAGCAAATCCAAGCCGTAAATAGTGTAATTTAGTAGGTTTTTATAACGTAGGAAAATGATACTCTCTAAAGATAGAAGGATACCATATAAGAGTCAGTTGAATGTTTGAACTCTCCTCAATGTAAACCCTCCCTCCATGACTTTTGGGCTCATAAAAACGTTAAGCACCGTCAGTTGTTAAAAAAAACAGCACATTCAACAGTAAATGTGTCAAGCAGCCCTTAGCACTAACAGGGCGAGATTTTAATTCGAAAAAAACATTTCGTGACATATCATGTACACAGTGGGACATTTAAGGGAGTGGAGATTTGTTAATTTCTTTGAATGCAGCGCCCGGACAAGCCACACCACCAATCACTTCCTGGCATGACGCATTTGCGCGGCGGCGGCTGCAGCCATAGTTGGGGGTGAACCCTCACTGGTACCCCGATGAGTAGATCGATGATGGCGATGACTTCCACCGCTGCCTCCGGCCGGTGACCTACGACGCCCTCTATGGTCTGCACTACTCTCTTCAGATAATCCCCGACCTCCACTTGAACCACCTGAAGCAAAAAATGTAATTGAGCAATTGGTAGATAGCTAAAATTAATATTTTCCAACCCAATTTAAAACTGATGCCTTCGTTAAGAAAAGAGATCGGTTTATTGGAATGGGATAATCGAAGAGATCTAGGACAAAAACCGGAACCTGACAAAACTAAGAGCCATATTTCACACAGAGAAGGATCCAATTGAATGTTGTTAAATAATGGGGTTTTGCAAAACTAAGCCGTCCAAACATTTCGAAGTTCACACGCGAAAAGCGGGAAGAAAAAGATTGCGGTTTAAATTTACAAATAGTGGCCGCAAGAAAAATTTAAGCAGAGAAACAAGGATAGAAAAGTAAAAAATAATTACGAGAACTTATTTCCTACGGAGTATAGTTGATAAGCGCTACCACTATATCTTTCGTAGTGAACACAATGCATCCTATGGGAAAAGAGACACTTCATTAATTACTAGTGTCAACCTAAGGTGAGGATTTCCGTCCAGTTAGCCAATAAGAAAAAGGCAAATAGAAATTTTGTCGATTGGAAAGTTCGTGAACAATACGAAATCCATCTAGATATTCAGATCTCACACACAACTAATGTATTGTATGATTAATGCCACTGATTAAAACTGGTCAAGAATTAGTAACCATCAAGTTGATACTAAAGAAAAAGGTTGGAAGATGCTTAGTTACCATTAATCTCCGATTAAGATGAGTCCCCCCCCTCCTATTAAAACCTTATGAACGCTATAAAATAGTTAATTTTCAACCAGCCGAAGTATCCAGAGGCCATTCAATTGGAAAAGGTAAGAAAACTAAAAAGGTTTGATTACCAAACGGTGAGTTAGCCATAGAGTAGCCCACCTCGTATCCTTGAAAACCAGTAGGAATCTGAAGTACCAAATGACTATGCTTTATACACGCCTGTTTATTAGACAATTCGGAAACATTACTGTGTGAGAACTAAAACCACTCACCCTTTTTAGATCTCTTCGCAAGGGACGCACTGACCCCATGCATATCATCAAGATCAGAATAACCACCCTCTCTTATTGCACCACGAGCATCTACATCCACACCAGCAGCATTTCCAGATCGCTTGCGTTGCATTCGACGCAGATCCTTCGAGGAGAGCGAAGCAGGAGAAGAATCCTCGTCAACTTGTTGCTGCTGCTGAGAAGATTCTGTGATTCTTGCGCGCTAGATGGGTGATAAAATAGCTATTTAATTGAAGGTTTCACTTAAAGCACATATATGAGAAGAATATGTTATTGATTATCATGACGTGATGATGATAATTTGATAGTTGGATATAATGTAAAGGATCTGTTTTGATATTTGATGCTCAATTGAGCTACGAAATCCGATATCGTACTAAGACCCCAGATAGTTCAAAGGATAAATGCACTTTACTAAACTTATATTTACTCTGACTGTATACCCCAGTTCAAGACATGCACAATCTAATAACACTCATCCAGCCCACTTATTAATCCTGTTGTTTCCCACTATTCTTGCTGAATAGCATTCATGATAGCCTTAACATCTCTCCACATCTGCATGTGGTGACGATCCTAATAAGTTAGGTGAGGTGATAGTTTAAACGGGCTCTATTGCCCAGGAAGTAGAACATTAATTTGAGTGCAATTCGGTTGATTAAAGTACGCTAAGGACCAGGTCTAATATAAAGTGTGGAATGATTCCGACCGCTAACCAAATTACAAGTGGCAAGTCATGATCTCCAAATAGCTAACGATGGTATTTAGACTTGATTAAATCGGGATTATACTCTGGGGATTGAGAGACAACGCCCCTATTGTGATTTCTAAAAGAGAAGGGTGATTAGGATGTACTTTATTCAGTTATCAATTCATAAATTCAAACAAAAGTCAAATAACGCCGACCTCACCAACACATTATGCTGGCGATGTAAGCTTAGAATAGGCTAAGAGACATGCCTAGAGGTCGATAAATTCAAGTAATTACACATTGAGTGGAGACATCACAGAGCTAACATTATTACTCAAACACGACACCATATTTATTAACCTATGTAAATGGTTCAGTTTATTGCGACAATTAGGACTTAGTCCACACACAACAGCAAACCATTGCAACAGTCGGTTTTACAGAAAGCTCATTCTCAAAGTCAGTTAGATTGAAAAATACGAATTCGCTAACAAAGGATAAGCAAGTGGTGTACATAAATGAACTAATAAGAAGACATTTCATGTCAACTCACCTTAGCAGAATGAGCACGATCCGACGAAGTCTTACGATGCTTCCCTTCTAATTTGAAAATTAAAAAGTTAATTGCAATAACATCATCGCTATTGGCAACCAATAATAGCACAATAGCAATTAGAGGGGAATGGAAAAGAACAGAGTAGAGTAGAGGGGGGAGTGGAACTTAAAACGTATATGAAAAGCATACGAGAAGATTTCGCAACCGATTGGCTCACTGCTATATAATTAAAGGCAAATACCACTTAATAATGTTTAAAGGGGTTTTATGAGTAATTTTAGGCAAAAATTCATTGCTACCAACCTCGCAATTCATCGCTAGAAACGTGCTCAATTGAAGGTGAATTTCCAGCTTCACTAAAATAAAAAGGGAAAAAAGTGAGAGCCAGTAGATGAAAAAATAACAATGAAGAGTCAGTATCTTACAAGGGAGCAACACGCTTTTGTGCTGAATTTGTGGCTGGAGTTTTGGCGGTCTTGTTACCAGTTGGAGTGTTACCGGCGGATTTTGACACTAAAAATTAAACAATAAGAAAGTCAGTACATTGAAATAAATCAAGGCACCTTTAATTTCGACCGAATGGGAACTAGATAGTTCGTCTCTCTTTTAATCAACATACAGTCTAAACAGAAACATGGCCACATCTTCCCAAATCTAGCTTTAAATAACCACTAGAGTACTTTGCAAGTCTTCCCAAGCATTAAATCGATAGCGTAGTTATGGATTTACAAATCGGTCAAATCAGTGGCTACGAGGTCGATGGTCTTATTAGCGTACAATGCTGCCCTGGAATGGTCAATAGAAGTGGTCGTGGAATATTAAAATCAAGAAAAGTCAATACTTGCCGTTTGCGGCAAGCTTTATGTATCTTGTGTTCAAGGTGGGACACAGAATATATTCCGGAAAATAAGCACCTTAATGAACTGACAAAACAAAGTCTTAGAACAGAAACCTAATCAAATATAAATTGCTTAGTTAATCTGACGTCTTCCATCTTCGAACCTAACAACTTAATGATATTAAAATAGGGATAATTATCTCTAGCTTTACCGTTAGCAGCTTAATGCATGTAGACATCCCAGTAAAAAGCACTAACAATGCGCTACAAGTTAAGCAGTTACATAGTACTAACAAGGGGAAAACAAAAAGGAGTGTCTAATGCCCTTCAACATGACTTCCAGCTCACCCAATGCAACCTCCACCTAAACACGATTTATTTAAATGCTCGTCACACATATATTTTTGACAAAGTAAGTTCAATCCTCCGCTGGATGGTGATGAAAATGTATGCCTATAACGATAGTGGTTTCGATCCTAGACATCGTGGGATATAATCGGCAATCAGAATGACCGCCAGTGACCAGAGGTGAAAATGAGATACTTCTTACATGAACCTTAGATCTATTAATAAAAATGGGTAAATATATTAGTCTCAGAGATCAAAGGACACAAAGTGGGTGGTCAACCGCAATAGTTAAATCCGACTAATGAAGGGGGTGGTAGATTTCGAATTTCCGACTGAGAATTCAATGACGTTAGTACTTTGGCTCAAAAAGAGTGTTGGAAAGTGCTTGCTAAAATGGGTTTGGGAGTTATTACCAAGAACTCACCAGATGTAGAATTGTTTATAGTTCCAGTGGTGTTTGCGCCAGCTGTGGGGGTGGAAGTTGACACGGATTCAGAACATTGAGAAGAGGATTTGGTTGTTGTTTGAGAACTCAAAGACGCAGCGTTAGCTGAAGAGGAAGAGGCTGCAGTAGTCTGGCCTTGTTGCTGTTGAGAGGTGCTTGCAGCTGATGGTGGGTTTCTCAATGAAATCGCGACTGGATCGGGTCTCTGCTCCTTGAGATGAATTTGAGACTCGGTTACCCATGTATCCTTCATAGGACGTAACAAACCGGCGTAGCTAAAGGCCATAACCTGAAATTGCAGGTAAAAATTTCGTTAGAAAAAGAAAAAAATGGCAACTGAATCGGGCGTTTCAATGAAAAGAATTGCGATTTCTCCCGGTAATGTTAAGAGTTGCACACTTTGTACCCACTCCTAAACATGTTCATCTGCTTCTCATCATAAGGAAGTTGTTACTGAGGAATTCGATGCAAGAAAAGCTAGCATTCATACTGATCTAGCGACTATATGATAGCTCAAAACCAGAGTTAATAAATTAGTGCGCAAAATTTCGTCCCATAATAGCCATTTTAGGTCCGCTTAATACTAAGATCTTAGTAAACAATTCGACGAGCAAGATGGACATTTACGTAAGTGGAAAATAAGAAATCCCAGACATGACTAGGAGAAAATAATCAAAACCTCAAGTGGTGTCCAGACTTGCCTTAAGATCCGGTCGTTTGTCCTTCTCTGACTCCTTGAGTTTATTGACCCTGCGTTCAACGGCCATTCCGAATTGGTCAACTTTAGGATAGTAGGGCAGGATTCGAGTGAGCACAATGAGTGCATTGCGGATCTGAGCATAGTTGCCAGATTCTAAGCAAGCAACCGCTGCCTTGGTCATTCGGTAGTGCCATTTGTGCACTACATGACGGTAATTCTCGAACTGCAACTGATCTGCCTTATTGTTCGAGTGAGGACCCTGTTGAAACAAATATCATTAAGGTGATATCTATATTAACCTTACTTTATAAGCAATATCAAGTTTAAATTTAATAGAAATGATTATCTGATCTAAAGATAGTCTTATAATTAAATCCTGGTGTACATTTATGAGATGAACCAATTCAGTTCTCAATGAAACAGTTTAAAAAAATAAAAAGAATCAAAAGCGGGGCAGAAAGTGGCCAAGCCCCTTAAATTAAAAAGTGATATCTCCACTGATACTATAAAGGAGATACTTAGAAGGCCAAATATTTACCTTACGGAAGACCGTCACGAATCCCGGGTACTGTCCACATTCTTGATTGAAAATTTCCTCAGAAGAATGCCAACGCATAACAAATTCAAGGACTTTACACAAGAATCTTCCATATCTATGAGCCTCCTTCTCCGTGCAAATACTCACTGGAAGAGTGATATCATTGAAGATCTACGTCAGAAAATGCCGAAATTAAGTATTCATGAATAAAACTAAGTAAATTGAAAAAAAGTAGAGTTTACCCTATCAAGACAAATCAACGTTGCAAAATGAGCAGTCTTAAGTTGATGTAGGACCTGAATGAACTGAGCGGCATAGACTGCATCACTAGCAGTATAGAAAACACGAGGATAAATGCAATACTGGAGGAATTGAGCTACTGTGTCCATTTTGGTGGCAGACGTGGATTGGAACCAACTATTGCGTTCAGTGAGGAGCCAAGCTCGAATCCGATCTACGTGAACTTTGCGTTGGTCTTGTTCTCGAGCTAGACGATTTATGAGAGTTTGACAGCGCTCTTTTTCCCTACGTTTCTTGTCTGAAGTCTAAATAAAGAGTTCAAATAATATTGTTAGTGAAAACGGTCGATTCCAACCTATATAATAAAAGGAGTTACTTAAGTAATTAATGTACAATGTCAGTAAAGGCAGTTACATATGGAAACAACTTCTCAAGCCTACTAGGTGAGTGTTAAGTATTAAGATCTTTTTAGGATTACTACCAGAAAAAAAACAATGAAAGGAGCTTGTACGTGAAGATTCGCAAGATAACGCTATGAACCAAATAAACTACGAGGAATGCAAATATTACATATCATATAAAAGCAAGACCTCATCAAAATGACAACAAGTTCAATTTGTTTTAGATGGAGTAACATTATTGAGTAACTCAAGGCCTAAAACTACTATCAGCCCAACATTTCGTAAATTTAGAGAGCATTTTTTAAGCGCACCATTGTTATAACTCTTGCATTTTCTCCTGAAGGTGCACGACGTACAAATTCTTAAAGTTGCGCCCGCATGTTGGTAGGGGAGTTGAGTAGCGTAATGATATCGTCTGTTTGGCCTTAACTCAACTCACTTCTCCATTGGTAACGCGTCACTTCCCTTATAATGAACCTATCCCCACCCCCACCACCACTTCTCGATCACCATAGCTATTATCTAGATCTTTAGTGTGATTATGGTTCAAATAAATTGTCATAGAAGAATCAAACTTCAAGTAACTCAGACAAATATCTTTCCTACAGCCTCCATAAACTACTGCTTACAAGATGGGCTTAGGATATAAACTGCGGGGTTTGAAAGAAAACATAAGATTTAGAAAGAGATTATGAATGTTAGTGGACTCACCATCTCTGTACTTGCATCAATGGAGTCCATTTGAGCGCGAAGAGCGTTGCGTTGCCGTTGATAGGCAGCGGAAGGGAAGACAAGATCACCAGTCTCGAGACACCAAAAAGTGGAAAAGAAAGCAGAATCGAGGTCAACCCAAACACGAGGTGGATAGAGGGGTTCAACCGAGCGTGCCACATTGGTTATCACAGTGTGTGCAGCTTCAACATAAGCAGCCTGAGAAAACAGAAAAAACAATGATTAATACTTCAAATTTCCACAGTCTACCTTAAATCGTAATGAATGTAACAACTCGAGTTCAATTAGCTAAGAAATAACGCTTATTTCATTCCGATTTTTATTTCCTCTTTTTCGCACAATCACGCACCACAAGTAAAAAATACTAAAAATTCTGATTCTCAGAACCCCACAAATATATTTTGATGATCCCATTAACGAGTAGCATTCTAATTATTAGCAAACAAATTTCGGGTGATACCGAACAAATACATGAAAAAGCCACTTACAAGAGATCGACTTACCCTATTAGCTGCAACGCTTTTGTCATCATCACCCAACTTTTCAACCAAATTCTCAAAGAGCTGCTGAAAGGGAAAACGGTCATATGACCAATAAGAATGAACCAACATTTAATAGACGTAACAAAGAAATCTCACAGCAACATTCTGTAGGAATAGACTCCTATAGAGACAGAAGGCTGTGTCAGCCGGAACCGAGTACTCCTTCATCATCTGTTCAAGGGAGAAGCATTGAGCCTGCATTTCTTCACGAGTGAGTTGAAGACCCAGGAAGGTGATGAATTGGACCAATGTGCCTTGGCACTATTAAAGAGAAATGTCGGATGAATACGGAATCAATCACGTTGATAAAAATAATAAACTTGACATTATATACCTCATCATACAACCTCCCTGCAGTTTTCACATGCCTTTCCGGATCGTCAATGTAAAGTATAGCGTCCCTTTGGCGGGCCATTAGGAAAATTAGTGGCATTATGACCTTGTTCTCTATTAGAGCCTCCTTTAAGCGGTTGGCATTTCGTCGAGCATTGCGGATTTGTGAGTAGTACCCACCTTCTTGAAGTAGAATTTCACCACCCGTTGCTGCCTCCAGCTGTTCATCTGTCATCTCCTCATAAGAATCCAATCCTGCCATTTGGTGTACAATTTCTTGTAGGATAAGCAAGTCTTCACTAAAAAATTACGGAAAGGGCATGGCAAATATGGTGCTGTAATAATTAATAGTTTTTATACTTTGCAACAGAATTTGCATTAGTCATTTAATCCATTCATTCCATCATGTTGGCCCATAACATCACAATTCTAATTTAAGGATGACGATTTCATGGCTTTCTTCAGACTAATCAAAAGTCCTGAACAAACCCTAGTTCGAAATATCTACCATGTCCCGAATTCCACCCACTCAATAAGGACACTTGTTCCAACTCAATTTTGGGCTTATCATTTTTGAAAAGGTAATACAATGATTCTACAATTCAACTAAGCAGGAACTTTACCAGACTAAATTCATATGCTCCTATTTGACTTCCAATTTGGATCCCTTACTGGCGTACTTCGAGGTTTCGAGTATTTAGATACTATCTCATGATGCAACTTCGTATCGGAATGGGCCCTAATAGAGAAGCTAAATCGCATTCAAAATAGAGGAGGAAACAAAAGTTAGGTAAGTTGTAAACTAACCTCCTTCCAACCTTGAGTTGGTTCAAAACGTATTGAAGAATACCAGCTAGATCAAACTGATACTTTCTGCAGAGGGCCCCAGTAAAAGTTGCAAGAGCTACAAATAGTGGTTATGAGTAGCAGATAGATTACTAACCATGTAGGGTACTTCCCATTTCGATAGATTCTGTCTTATTCTTGTCTGAAGCTAGAGCCTCAATAAGGGAAACTAGAAAAGAGATTTATAATTAAAAAAGTGGTCATGATAAAGATTATCAGTTCAACGAAGAACATACAAGCAAGTACATCGTAGCCAAGATTACTGACATATTTCAAAGAATCGACAACGGGAGTGATGAGATTAGTGAACATTTGAATATTGTGAAGCATCTAAAAAATAATGAAGAATTAGAGTTGTTACAATAACAATCAAACCTGTAACCAAAGCCCATTCATTAAAGACGAATTGAAGCAAATTCACATCAAAACAAAGCATAGTAAAATTGAAGACAACAACGAAAATACAGAGATAAAAGTGACTCACAAAATCAAAGAGAACACCAGGATTGCTGTGGGACAGTTTGCCAAGATGTCGTCCCAGTTGTTTCACATTCTCTTTGCTCAGTCGTCTAGAGAAGGACACAATAAGGATAAGTACTGGAGTAATATACGACCCAGAAAAAAAAACTTGTAAATCTGAAAGCATACTTCATCAAGGCTTTGGTTCGAAGGAGAACAACAGCACGTTTCCTTATGATGGCTGGCTCTCCCTGGGTACCCATGTGTTTCCATTGTCCATAAAGCCGATATCTGTATCAGTAGACAATTAGGTTATTTAAATTCAGATTTACATGCGATTTATCTTAATCACTCACCTGTGTTCATAGGGAAAATGCTTTACAAGCTTCCAGACTTCCTCAGCAAGACAGCAGTTTGAAGATACCATAGTTAATGAAGGAAGAATAGCCTCATCAAGCATGTTAAATACAGATTGATATACGATACCCAAAGGTCCATTTTTGCTCATCTAGGACCAGAAATAAGAAACTAATGCGTGGGGAAACAAAGACGTGGAAGGAGAGGAGACTAGTATAACTTACCAAGTCTGCGACATAGACAGAGCAAGTACGACATAATTTGACCATAAGAACAACATCGTGAGAAAGATAAGGACCCAGATAACCAACAATTGGCAGAACTTCACGAGCCAGAGACGTGAAATTGGTAGCCTGCTGAACTTTTAGCCTTTCAGCGCTCTCGGGAGTACGAAACAGTTCTGGTGAAGCAGGCTTCCTGCGTTTCTTCAAAAGCGACGGTGGTAATGTTGAGTTGCTATTTACATAGAAAATAACGTTAACAGATAAAACCTCGATCATGCTATGAAAGAACTATGAACCAACCTTTCATAAAGAGGATCAATAAGATAGTGGACCAGATCACAGATAGCTCGATTGGTCGATGGATGAGAAGCGATCCAGTGACCAGGAAATCGGTCTAGAATCATCTGGGCAGCTTTCCAGTCACCTAAATTCACTAACGCAGCACAAAGGTCCAACTTTTGGTTGTTTGCGAACTATAAGAAAAAAATGAGATAAAATAATAGCTTGAAATCAAAGAAGATAAAACAACCTACTTTATATGGAGTCTAGTTTCTTTTATGCCAATCATTTTTAACCAATATTTATTTACAAATGTGATCGAATAGCATTCTTCCTCAATGACTCGAAGTTATCCAATAAGAATTATGTAAAACCTTTAATTCCTTTAATCTTTCGCAATTAACACACTTCAGGTAGTACTTAAATTAGAGTTGCAAACCAGTAAAAAAAGATAGATACCAACCAAATCATCTTTCTGTTTTGAGAATAACAAGGAAATATTCGGGAAAAAATAGAAAACAATTTGTCGGTATTTCAAGATGCGTTAAAGTTGTTAGCTAACACAGCATTTGCTTTAAGAGTTTAAACCATTCTTTACTCATCTACACGGTGACAAAATAGTGGATGATGACACTGGAACCCACCTTAATCGAGGAGTGAACAACTTGTATCACGATGATTCGGCATAAGATGGAGACCATGAAGCTACTGTGGATAGAAGAAAACAACACAACAGGCGATCTGATTGTGCTTACACAGTGTGCTGGCAACCCAATAGTGGATTTATTTTAAACCTATTACATTTTGTAGCTGGCAACAATATCTTCAAATTTATCCCCAACACCCTGTGTATCAAAGAACAATCGCCCCAAAGCTTATATGTGCATTCAAAATGTTAAGAAATGTGTACTTATCGCCTAGAAAGAAAAATTCATTCTAACCACCAGTTATTCTCGCATGATTTAAAGCATGCAATTTCTAAAACTGCAAAGAACTGATGGAAAGTTGTTCAAGTTTTATGAAATTGGATGGAAGAAAAATATCTCTTGAGAATGTCACCTGACAGCTCTAAGGGGTGCTCACCTGGAATTCTCCACAGTCAAAAACTTCACTTTCATTCTCCGGAGACCATCCTTCACCCTTCTCTTCCTGTTCCTCTTCACCACCACGTTTTCCATTGGAAGCTAAGGAGGTTGTGCCGACATTCCAATTGTCTGGTTCAACGCCGCCGTTCCCAACGGCAGAAATCGATGAAGAACCAGAATTAGAGGGGAGACTTCTTAAAGGAGCGTCGCCTAAAATACTCCCACTCCCTCCATTAGCAGTTGTCGAATTTCCCGTAGCTATGAAACTGTCCAAACTCCCCTGAATAGCAGAACCCGAGGATTGGAAAGCAGGACGCCAGGATTTCGCATCACGAATACTCTTCGTTCGACCTGCGTGAATAGTCGCATCTGATGGTAGCAGCTGGAAAATCAAGAGAAGCATAAGTCCGTAACCAATCAAATGAGGTGGAAGTACAACGACCAAGTAGACATACATGAGCCAGAAGAATGTCAACGTCAACCAAATTATAGGAAATGAGTAGAGCAGCAAGACGATGCAAAGATTCTGGGGTAATGGAATCTCTTTCCTGAATTTCATTGATTAAATTATGGTCTTAAATTTTTTCGGCTACCTGGTAAAACTGAAACTTGTGCCCCAGAATATTCGTTGAATCGATTTTATCGGGGTTGTAGAGACGAAGAAGATCAATAAAGAGGCTGACAGCATCACGTCGAATTTCAAACACATCAAAAATTATGTCCAAAACTCTATTGGGGTCGAGGTCGAAGTAGCCGATAAGAGAACGAACATGAGTGAGACAACCTTCGGCTGAACTGACTGGAGTATTGCTCAAGTCAATCATCAATTTGGCATAACCTTCACTCTCTTCTCGAAGTAAGTTGAACTTCTGCTGCTTATAAAATAAGCGTGTTTTGATACGAACGTAACGAGTTCGAGTTTGAGAATGAGAGCTGATAAGGGAAATCTGCTCCAGGGTTTCATCTGATAAGCGCTCCAAAAGAAGTGAGGAATCTATCGAATTGTTGCATGTCGACAGAACCTTTAAGAAACGTTCCTTAGCCTGGACATCAGCGATGTCAGACATCGTGACATCTAAAGAAACTAGTGAAAAGAAAACGACTTCTACCTACCAAGCAACCATAGAACATCAGCAAGCCTTGAAGAAAACTCCTCGACATTGAAAATCTAGAAAATTTATTCAGTAGATTGGATGAAAATATACCTTTAATAACTCTGGAATCAATTTATTTATTATGTCAACCTTTCCATCGCCAGAAATTAGCTTAATGAATAGATCAGAGAGGTTTTGAATACAAACGTCAATGTCATCCTTAGATTGTTGAATGCTGTAAAGTTGAAAATAATACCAATAAGTAAATTTAAAAAATCCAATTCTAAATTATGCTCACATTTGATTATCATAAACATACATAATGGATTACAAAACAGAACCACAAGTTAAATGAAAAGCAAAGAGAGTAAAAGATTATTCCCATAAGGCTTACAAGTTTGTAAGACCAAATTTATTCCAATCTTTTAAGCAAGATGAAATTAACTTTGGATTAGCACAAAGTGAGGCTAGCGCTTCCATGTCAAAACAAACACACAAACAGGTACCAGCATAAACACACTGTGTAATTAAACTTTAAACAGAACTCTATTAATTTGTTAGGATTATGTGGAGGTTTATTTGATCAAAGTTTTATAAATCTTGTTTATTTTATATTTATATACTCATTTAGTTCAAGTTTAAGAGATCAGTTGTAAATTCTCTCTATTGACCCTCAATTACCTCAAATTGCAGTATAAAAGAAACGAAAGTCAAGATGCTGATTTCCCTCCTTGTGAAGTATTTATCACGGTACTCCTAAATGCCTGTCGCGTAAGTTGGCTATTTGTTAATCTCCTTTTATCCGTCGATTACATGAACAATACTATGAATGAAATAAAAGACGTATATTAATAGCCGTACTTATCTATGTATCAATTCCTTATTTTCAACAGACTTATTCATAGTTTCGAAGCCACGGATTTTTATTACGTAGAGGTACAAATTGCATATAAATTATTATTGACCGCTCAGTGTAATACTAACTTTTATTGAAATGTATGTAGCAATGTAGAAAATAGAAGTGTTATAAGTGAAATTATATTATTTATATGAGGAGTGGGATAGACTAACCTCCACCTGGTGTACCCTGGGTAACGTAAACTCATACGCCAAAAATGTCTAGCAACCGGCATTTGACTTCTCACTTCAAACTACCTTCACACCACTGTATATCATATTCGACAACTTCCACGCTATTCACCTCACCTTTTTTCAACCTTTGCGTCTGTCTCTTTTGCATCTTTGAAACACACTTCTGTTCC
>UZAE01000913.1:0-16912 GCA_900617975.1 Rodentolepis nana | reverse complement strand
CAGATGTAAAAGAGACAGACAGACACAATGGCAGAGAAAAAACCTTGTGAGTACTGTAGAAGTGGTCGAATATGACGAGCAGTGGGTCATGAAATTTTGAAGTGAGGAGTCAACTCCCGGTTAATAAACTTTTTTGCCGTTTGAGTATACGTTGCCCAGAATGCTCCACGTGGAGGTAAGTCTATCGCACACCCCGCCTTTGCTATTATGCGCTTTGGTGAGATTCTTTTGATATTGTCGAACTCTTACTTTGGGAGAGGATAGTCTTTAGAGTCTCTTCGAAACAATTTGAAAATTCTTGCATAACGTTTGCTATCGCAAGCATTGAATGTCATAAACGACTTCACTAAGATGATTGTACTAATTTATCATTAACACAGTTTGTTAAGAAGTTAGGTTTAAGAACAAGTTTAAGGCCCTATTGAATTTTGATTCCATCATCGATTTTAAATTCAAAAAAGTAAATCATATTTCCCTTCAATCCCCATAAGTTGTGTGTCCTCAAATGATACCTGAAAAATTATATTTTAATGTAAGTGTAATATGCAATCACAGTGGCTCGGTAATTTCAATATTTGCTCTTAATTCAAGGAAATGTAGCTGAAAGTAAGCTTCACATTAGTGAGTGTTTAAAAGTCATGGAGGCATTTGCGACGAAAACATCGGAATTCGCCAACATCACGAGCTATCCTTATTAATGTTAGAAAATTTGCTTCAAAATGGTTTGATCGAAGTAGCCTCTTAACTGATTACTGAAAAATCTTTATCTTAAAATAAAGACATTGCAAAGTCAGAAAATGGAAGCTGAATCTTGAAAGCACGTTCTGAAAGGCAGAAATTGGCCTGTGGAAGAATATGCCGAAAATTAAGGAGTGATGGGGTGCGTGGTGGTGGGGTGGGGGTGAGGAAGGGAGGGGAGGGGAGGGGGAGAGGATGTGCCAGTATATGTGGAAGGAGCGTGTGTCCATTTGTGCTTTTCGGGAGGATAGACACGGGACTTTAGATAGACGGACAGGCTGCGGGAGTCAACGCCGGCGGCAGTTAAGGCAACGTATGAACAAGGCGTAAACCAACAGGCTTACGCACGTGGGACGCACCGCACCTTGCGCATTCCCTTTAACAAGGAAAGGTTAACGTTTCGTTTCATAACTCAACCGCTTTCGTTATCTTCGCCTCCTCTGGTCTTGTGTCTCGGCAACTTAGACCGTACTCATAATCCCACAAAGGATTAGGCGCGTTCGAAAGCCAGGTCTTCAAAGTACTCACATTCATTTTTACCGCGTAGACCACATCTCTCGAATTACTTCATCAGAATGTAAGTCGTATTTCAAGTAAGATGTGTTTTTCTACTAAGCGTGCAATAAAGTAATTTAAAAATTACCTTAAAAATAAAGCTACTTGAGCACTTAGAGACAGACAGTCTATGGGGTTTAGTATCTGCACTATGATCATAATATTTTAAATGCTAAAAGCGCGCAGCTTTCTGCTTGATAATGGGGTTTCAGTTTAGGAGGAGTTGGTGTTCTATAAATGACCTACCAATAACTATGAATATAGTACCATTAGTAATAATTCCGCTACCGAAAGGTAGTTTTGCTACTTTTTATATTATGCTTGCAGTTTATGTGGTAAATTAGCTCTTCTAGCACTAGTTATATTTAGGGAAAGCATTTGATCAAAATTACATATTAGGCTAAAATGTGTTGCTTCAATTAACGTAGGCCACCCTCTTTGAAACAAAGGTTAAAAAATGAGCCGTTGGAAAATTTTAGCAGAATCTGATAAATCTCAGGATTGATATTACAGGAGTTGAAAGAGGGGGTAAATGGGATAGATGAGATGGGATTCCTTTCTAGTTCACGATGATCCTCTCCAGTCGCACATTTTATCCATTTAGTTCAACTGCAAATTGTTGTATTGTCGCAGGAGTAGCTGCGTGTTAAGTACTATCCTTTTCAAATTTTTCGTGAAATAGTCTTCCATTTATTTGAAAAAAAGATTTCTTTTTTATCTTCAATTTTTTTCAATGCCTTTTCAGATTGGTTTTAAATAGAGTTAAAATACACTTCAGAACCCATTACTGTAATAGCTTTTAGTCACTTTTGTGTACTTAGAAAGTTTCAGACCCCGTTATTGAATGGTAAAAAGGAAGAGTGCTAAAGTGATTTCTAAAAGGAATTTCAAAAAGTGTATTTTTTGCGTCAAAGGGGTAAGTTAGCTGGCACAAGGCAAGTATGTTTTCAATGGTTTGGATTTTGGTAGATTTACCAACCAATAGGAGAAAAATGAGCTGTTGTGTAAATTTGTATTGCTGAATTTCAAGGTTACAATAAGTGCATTGTCTAACGAAATCTGTGTTAGACACCAGTAATTGGACTAAATTCAAAATATTAAAAAAAACACATTTTACAAACGCTTCTATATTAATTTTCAAAAAAACCAAACTCATCTAAACACGATTTCTTACCTACATTCTTTGGAATTAACTTCCGATAGTGACTCGGCGGAGTGCAATGGTAAGGGGCTTATTTCCCCTCTAAAGAGATTTCCCTTCTAAAAAGAATGAAATTGAAATGTCACAAAGTAAATTGACCTGTGCTGTCCTGAGACTTGGGCTATTTAAAAATGAATATTATATTCAATAAGAAATGACAACGTGTCACAATTTTATATAAACAATAAAATTCCCTTTTCCCTTTTGTCGTAAATAGTGCAGAGCCGAGCTAAATAAAGTTAGTTGGTGGTTAGCCGAAACGAGCCAAGAATGCTGCTCATGCCAAAGAACATCCACGACACATTGACACAGAAGGTGGAAAAAAGACTATCGGTCCTCCTTAATATGCCACAAGCCTTTTTTCTCATTTGCCCCCGTGCCCAAACACTCACGCGTACCAACTTAGTCACATTTTCTAACCTTCCCACCCTGTGCAGTTTCAATTGAGCACATTCATTCTGAACCACTGCCGAAAGGATAAAAACTCACCAGAGAGCACGTTGGCCCTCTCTCCTCTCGCCTATCTTCATACTTTCACCGACCTCAGTCTCCTCCGATTCTCTTCGCCTCTTCCAGGCATTAGTGGGAAGCAAAAGGAAAATGGGTGGGGGGTAAAGTGGGGTGGAGTTACGATGTCTCCTCTGATTTAGGCTCATGGACGCAACACACGAATACTACAATACCCGGGTTCTAGCTTTCCTTCCGCTGTACAGCACTCGCTCACTCAACCAAAAGGGGTGGGGGGGGGGGGGGGGGTGGGGAGGGATAAATTGAGACAAGACTCCACCCACTTGTTGTTTAATTATCGTCATGGGAGTTTCTTTGCATGCTAGACGTTTTCTCATCGGCGATCTCTGTTAAGTGTAATATCATTTTCTGCTCACGAATGCAAAGAAATTGGTTAAATAAATACTCGTGTAAATTGAATTTTGGAATTTGAACTTATCATTTTAAAATGTTACTGACTAGCTCTGCTTACCATAATGTTTTTTTAGGGTTTTCCCAGCTGAGTATTGTTTGAAATAGTGAATTGTAAAATATACAAAAATTAAAAATACGTTTTAATTATGATAAAAATTAATAAAGGCTTTCACACTTATTTTCAAACTTTAGAAGACTTGTCTGTGTTTAACACTATTTTTAAATTCTGCATGATTCAATTTAAATCCAATCCTATTTCGCTAAAAAATTGCTAATGAAACTTAGACGCTGTCACTAACTTTGTTAAAAGCAACAATAAGTACTTTTCCGAAATGGTAATCATTTTATTTACAGTTCGCCTTCAACTGTTGAATTGTCGATACTTCAATCCGTATTATCTATTCATGGAATTATTCTCTTCATTATTACCTGAATCTTCTCCATACATTGTCTTCAAAACAAACCCCACTCTCCCGTTCTTACAAATTCTCTAATAACTTCTCTGAAATATAAAATTATTAGCTTTAAGGCAAGTATTAAATTTTGAGCCATTCTCTGCTTGTAGCCTTCACAATGTTTCAAGTATGTAGAGTATTACTAACCAACTTGGAAGTAACAGATTGCAATATGATATTTTTATCTTTTCCATTCAAACTTTCCAGATACAGGCTACATGAATTTATCATCATTTTTCCCAAAGTAACACTAATATGTGAACGGATTGAACGGTTCATAGTGCTCGGGGTAAAAGTTTCTGATGACTTAGAGGTTTTCGCGTTCACTTTAAAGTTTAAACCCTTCTTCGTTCACATACCTGATATCACCTGGAAAGGTTGTCCGAAAATCACCCGAATTGTGGAGAAGAATAATTTGCATCCTGGTGATTAGCATTGACCATCAAAATACGTAGATTATAGAGATCACTGAATGCCAACTCATAAAATGCAAAAACAATTAGTCTTTAACTGCAGCATTGGATTGTAGACTACGAGGTTGCCGTGGTTGACAGAGTGCAGCAGAGCAGACGATCCGATCAGATTGCACTTGCACAGTAAATTTCCTAGAACATTCGCAGTAGAAGGAGTATTGTAACGCTCTGGCATCCTAATTCGGACTTTGTCGATACAGATAATTAAATTTTTCAACCTCGGCCATAGAGATTCCACTCAAGTGTGTGTACCGTCTTCTGTGGAAGATGTGATGTAGCCGTATATTTATAAAAGAGGTTAAGTTAAATTCAGTTGTATTCGTGGAACTGTTAACAACTATTGTACTTAGGGTAAGGATAATTAACGAAGGTAGGGAGCAATACTGTATGTGAATAAAAAGGCAGTAGGCTTTATCCCCATTTCGTAACTCAGAAGATAGTTTAAATGGTTTCTATGGCTTCTCAGGAATTCAACTCAACAGAGAATTTCAAGTACTGTTTTCAGGCTTTTGAAATATCTTAATAAATGTGTACTTACTAGTAGATTAAGTTACAGTCCACGGGAATATTCTAAAAGGAAACAATGTGCAGACACAACCTATGCAAATTCTGCATTAATGTTTCCCACTGATGAAAATGGAATGACGTTATTTCAAAGATGGGTAGTTAGGATTACAAAATATGCTTTGTCTGTTAGAATTCTACTTATAATTATTTGGGTATAATAAAGGGGGTGGGAGAGAATTGCAGTAGATGACAACTAGTATTTGGAGATTGAATATTCAAAATAAGCACGCAATTAACCTCAAGAAAAGTTAATTTTCTTCCATGAATCATTTGCGAGTGAATGAGGTATCTGGCTATCAGGCCTGTCAGCTATCTGCCAACGTCAAACATTGACTGCCACAGTCACCAGCTTTGGAGATAAGTTATCGCCTATTCCTAATGTACATACTGAGTTTGAAACCCGAAATAAGTTGATGTCACCGCTTATTAAAGACAAAACATCGACGTTGCGTAAACCGTTCTTTTCTTTACCATTTAAAAAGCTGCCTGCACGTCATGGCCAGCGCCTTCCACGCTCTGCCCTCTTTGACAGCTGCTGAAAGCGTTCCCCAACAGTGCCCACACCAACCACTTTCCACTGTCAGCACCCACTCCAATGTCAAACTTTGGAGTTTTAGCTAATTGGTTTCATTGTTCTAGGTGTTTAAACTATTTTTTTAATGTTATCCCTTACTACTCGTTATGAAAGCGTTAGCAAATTATGCTGATACTTAGACGGACTTAGTAAAAGGATTGTGTTTCAGTGGTATTTGAAAATATTGCCTTTTTTAACATTGTTCAATAGATTCCACTTTAAGAAAGCAGATGGCTCGTATAAATGTAAGAATTAACAGATAAAATTGTAAATTCTTTCAATGGTTTTTGAAGTGCAGTAACTATTAGTATTTTTCCTAATTTCCTAGGCAAAAAGGGTAGAAAAAATTAGCTATATATTAATTTTTCCTTGTTAATCATCTATTAACTAGCGTTCAAATTGTAAGCTGCATCGCCAATTGCATGACATCCTTACACATCAATCAATTGCTTTACACTTGTGATAATACTTATTAAGAGCTTCCCACCTCTATGTAGATATCGTGTTATTTTTTGACTGACTCCAAGGAAGAGGTAACTTTTTTATTCTTATAATTTCCAACACCAATGTAATAATAGCCACAGGGCCTGACAAATTTTACCTTATAATGTCACTTAGAACAAGGAGACCGATTACAATCGATTGAATTCAATTTTCCATGTCATAAAATGAAATGAAAATCTAAAATTTCATATAAGCAAACTTTCGGTCTCGTTATTGATTCCTTCTTTTTAAAAATCTTTCTATTGTTTCATTTTGTCACTATTGAGTTTATATCAATAAATGTTACTCGCTGCATTCTCCCACAAATTTGCTCATAAATCAGATTTCTGGAGGACGTTATGAGTAACGGAAGACCCCTTCTTGGGAAGATTGGTTTTCTGATTTTGCATATTTTATTAATTAATCTCATGAAAATCATTAAAACACCAGTTAATTTTCTTCCAAATAGGGGATTTACCCTCTATCAGAAAATTTAACACATTTTTCCGACAATCAGGTGAATTCCACTCAGTTAGGCTAATATTCATCAACATTAGCATTGCCTAAACAGCACTAAATTCCATCTCTCCACCAAATTAACTCATATCCTGGATCATGAAGGTAGATGATTTCTATGAAGATTGAACTTAAAAAATTTAAAAATTTGATTGTATACCTAAGTACTTTACATTTCAATACATGTTTTGCTAAATTTTTTGTACAGTTTTTTTTAATTGTTGTATTCACAATTGGTCAACTGTCAATTTTCACTTTCTTCTTTTCAAACAGGTGCTTTGTCGGCTACTCAAACTAGTTTTGTGGAGCACTTAAATGCCATCGTCACTTAAACTTACATCTTGTTGATAAGTTGACAACATCAACATAGTGGAAGCAGTAGAGTAGTGGGCAGATAAAGGCAATTCCACTTAAAAGACTTTGATATTTAAAAGAATGAAAATTCCTATCAGCCTTCTTTCAATAAAAAATTATTTATATTATTTACTATATATCTTTTTTCCAATGTGGTAGAAAGAGTCTAAAAGGCATTTATTATTCTGATTAATATAACCATTAAGTATTGATTGATTGGATAATTGATTGATCCATCTATATTGATATTTGGCACTTTTTTCAATTTGTGAACTGTACTCTTTTAGCGTAATCCAAAGCACATAACCACTTCCTTAATGATTTCGAAAAGATGCTAAGATAGATGAAGTGCATAAACAAACTGCATCTTATTTTTTGGAGCTAATTAATCAGTAAGAAGGAATAGTTAGTTATTTTCTAAAGACTCATTATTATTTTTATTATTTTAGACACGTATTCTCTATAGGCCTGTATCTGAAATTTTAGATCTCAAAAATCCAAGGTGACCAAACGTTATGGATAAAAGTGAACAGTCTCCACTTCACAAACCCCACAAAGATATTGGCAGAATTGAAGTAAGCGCTAAATATTCCTTATTAACTAAGAATTCGCTTTTGTCAGTCTAGCGATTAATTTAATAAACCAATTACATTTTCGAGTTATTGCTTACATTTTAATGGGAACATAATGACTTATTATCGCCATTATTATCAATTCAGAAAAACTGCAATTTAGTGTTAAAAAATAATAATTCTTATTATTCGTGTTATTATTGATTTGTCTAGCAGGTATCACGGTGTTCTCCCAACCAATCCTACAATGGCGAATCCACCGAAACAAAAGAATATTCAAAGTACTCGAATTTCCTTTATGGTGAACAATTCTGCAATTATGAGCTACATTCTCAGTCGAAACGAAAGCGTCAATGCGAAGAAGATATAGGGGAAAGTAACGACGGAGCCAATCATGACAAAGTACGCTTCAATGTACAATCGACTGTTATCCTTAGAGTGATTGCGGTTAACTCAGCTGTTCATCCTTTTTCAGAAATCGAAATTATCTGTATCCCCACATTCAGCCGATGATGGAAGCAATTCAACTTGTTTTGATGAAGACAGAGATCTCTCTAATCTTACTATCCCCAATCGCAAGCACTTTTCGTCGCAAATTAATTCACCAATGGCCATGAGCAGGGACACACCTTTGCAGTACTTAAATTACCCTAGTGTACCCTTTTTGAGGTCACCCGAGTTTAAAGGAAGAGTAGATTACAACCACTACCCATTGCATAGCCATCATATAAGAGAAGACGCATGCACCAAAGATTTCTTTAGTAGCATCCAACCACCTGGAATATTCCCATACCTTTGTGATGATGGCGAAAGTCGTAATGATGGCTTAGGATCTGAGCTTCATATTGCTGCCTACAACGTGAGCTTCCTGTTTTCCTTGCAAAAAAATTCAAATTTATTAATATTTTTGGCTACGATTCAATTAAATCCAAATTGTATTTGCAGAATTTCGTAAGAAAAGTGGTCGACGAGACATTGGATAGGACAATAACCTTTTGCGAGCAACCTAGAAATGCGATCAGTGCACTGGAAAGAATCTGCTCCAAAGCCTGGCCTCAACTAGAAGCCAAGCGCCATCGGAACCGAATTCGTGCTTATCTCAAAGCTTGTCGACGTAATTCCAAGAAAAACCGAGGTCAAATCAACATGAAGGAACCGCCCATGAATGCACTTTCTGTTGAGGCTAGACAAATTGTCACTTCTGCTATGAATCTAGTCAGGAAAGACATCGAACAGTTGAGAGAGGTATACGTTCTTTAATAAAATTAGATCAGATCGATGCTTCATTGAAATTGTATGATTTAGAATAATATACTTAAGTATAGCTAATGTATACACTTGTCTCTCTTTTCCGATCTGTAAACTACTTGAACCATTCTTCGTATTTTATATTAGATATATCAGAATAACTGGAGAACATTTGGTTTTACCATAGTATCAATGTATATTATGACTTATTTCCTTATGGTTTCAGGATTTGAAGAGAGATAGCAGTCCACCTGCATTCGCCGCTAAAAATGGAACACTTCCCATTAACTTTCATTGTCCAGAAACATTCAATAATAATTCCAGTCATCATAGAAAGATCTCTACAATTTCGACTAATTCTTCGCTTCATTCCAATGCAAAGCCCTCAATATTCACGGAAGACCACTACGCGTTACCAAAGTTAAGCGCTTTGCAGAGTGTAATTCCTCCAATTCCTTCTCTATCAAAGCCATCGACTGAGAGAAGTATTCCAAATACTCCCAATTTATTGGATGTACAATACTTTTCCGCCTTGATGCGCTTTCTACCCACTTCATTGCAATTTAACAAAGAATTGGGAGTTAATTTGTGTTCTTCAGAAAAGAATGGTGCTTCTGTTGAAGCATGGAATGATTATCGGGAGAACAACTACAATAAGAATGAAGGAAAAATTTTAGGACAAAGGGGATCCTCCTTGCAAAGCCAGCCCCCACCTGCAGCTCATTTCTCAATAGCTAGATGCTCACCTTCGTTGAGTAGGGCAACTTCTATGCTTCTTGAAGTTAGACCACTTTCACAGGCGAGTATTCAGCTAGTATTCCAATATTTGTGTGTGCATGAAATGCGAAAAAAATATATTGCTATTATAAATTTTTAATCATTTTAGGATGACCTTGAATACTTCCAACGCTATCAGGGCTTAATGGAAGAGGCAATTGAATACGTTCGGGGGGTTTCTCAAATGTTGATGAAGAAGGTTGAAATCATCGAGGGGCACATCAAGGAATCAAAATTGTCTTGTAGAATTAACCCTCTTAATTGTGCAACCAACTAACTATCATTAAATTAACTATTATTTATGCATTTCCTGCCTGTAACCGTGTATATCCTCTTCATTAATATATTATAACCGTGTTCGCTTTCAACTTGCAATATTTATTTTTATTTCAAATGGCAGGCGTTATGATAGGTATCATTAGCCCTTTAGTTGACTTCCCGTTATGATAGGTATCATTATCCCTTTAGTTGACTTCGGGGATGATAGGTATCATTAGCCCTTTAGTTGACTTCGTGCTTCCCAGAAAGGAAGAGGAACACCAAAGGGGGGACAGAAGAGCGATTCACAGACGTAAAAGAGACAGACAGACACAAAGGTAGAAAAAAGGTGGGGTGAATACTGTGGAATTATTCGAATATGAAATGTAATGGGGTCATGGTAGTTTGAAGTCAGAAGTCAACTGCCGGTTAATAGACTTTTTTGCCGTATGAGTATACGTTGCCCAAGGTGCACCACGTGGAGGTAAGTCTATTACACACCCCCAACTTGCAATATAAAATGTCAAATACGTACAATATTAGTGTTTTTTGCTATCATCTTTGTCTACTCTTTCAAAGTATAGGAAAACACTTTAAGATCTCATCATTTAGTTCAAACGATATCACGATATTCTCAATGCTTCGATTAAAGAAGCATGATACAGGACTATTTCCATATGAAATCGATTTTAACCATTTATCGCTATAAGAAGAAAACTTTTCTGTATTTTCCCCCCAACGACATTTAATCACGTGTGAGAGAGTAAGGGGGTGTTTAGGTCAGTGAGGAGGGGGGGGAGGGGGTAGAGAGGGCTAGAATCGTCGAGCATGTGACATTCTTTCACTTCACACCTACAAAAGTCATACAGTCCCCCCAGGGGTATAGGAGGGTGCAAAATGTGTCTGGTGTACCTAATCAGGTCAAGTGGCCTGTTATTTAACTAGGCTTAGCCAGGAGATACTTGTATAACCTCGATGTGGGTGGCCAGTGCCCTGTCAACACAATCTAACTAGCACCCTCAATGATATTTAAGTTGACATTTGGATGAGATATAATATCAAATGAAAAATATGGTCATTTGCAAAAAGATCAGGAAGAACATGAAGTAGGTTAGGAATATACATATGCATATATATATATATATATATATATATATATATATATATTATGATCAATAATAATAAAAATAATAATTCTGTTAATCGAACTAAATATTCAAAGTAAGTTCTGACGATAGTTCTGTCTTAATGAATGAATTATTACAATTAATGTTAATTTGACAAGGGCAAATGGATCAAAGACGATAAATGGATTGTTTTGTGAATCGCATTTTTCATATCAAAATATCATTTACGACAGTGTTTATAACTGAGATGTCAAGTGAATCCTGACTTTATGATCCTACCTACAAATTTTTAATAGAGACTGATCTGCGGAAAAAGGAATTACCAAAATGCGAAACCCCGTCATAAGTTTCATAGATTGAAATTAAACAGCATTATTTCTCCAGCTGGTAGAAAGGCATGGCGACACTGAGAATCAGACTTCAAAGGACTTCATGTAATAATATCGGGGTGGTCGAGCGTCGTTCTCATCATTGCGATATAATACGGCAACCAAATTTCCCCCCCCCCTCTCATCTAAGGTTTACCATTGCAGTCCCTCCCTCGAACATAAAGATTTTTCCTTTTCCTGCTACTCAACTTGCCTAGAAGACTCCGTTTGGGGCTGTAAAGATAAACGACTTTGAGGTAGGTTAATTTTGACGGAGTTGAGTCAGCTCACGAGAGGGGCGACTGGAGACGAAGCTAAGCAACTCACCATTCTCCTTTGGCCTCGCCAGTGAGTACTACTAGTACCACTTGTGAGGTCTACGCTCGGCTCAGCTAAGCTACGTTTGATTCAAATAAGTACAAGGACGGCACTGTGATGGAATGGGGTTCATCGAAACGAACTTGGGTAATAAGATTGTGTTTCCTGTTAGGACTAAACTGGATTTCTTATTTCGATGAAATAAATAGGATGATAGGGCTGTCTACTAATGCCATTTATTTAATTAAGTAATTTTCAATTTTAAATCGATTCTTTAATAGCACCTACGAAACAAGAGCGGTAAACCTCCAGTTTAGTCCAATTTATATAAAGCGAAGCAGAATTTTACTCTTAAGGATAATTGAATGAAAGGGATACATTAATTGTAAAGAATATGATTTCACATTCTTATGACCACTGATGAGAAATAAGTTTAATGGATAATTTTCCCGTTTGTATGCTGCTAAAAAACGAAAATATTGTTTTTTAAAACAAAAATGGATCGTTTCTTTACCGGTTTGACGAAAAGTAATGTGAGTACACAATTTTTTTCAATAGAGCTGTTAAATTTGAATAAGTCTTTAGGCTTGGCTAAATTCCTTAAAACCTTGTTGAAGTAAGCAACTAAATTGTTCATATTGGGCACCTTCCGAATTTACTACCAGTGGAAAGATACTGGAATTATTTTACTTCACAGATGGCTTTCCACGGTTGTTGCATGGTATCAATAGTGCAGTTACATGTGTGTGAAAAATTATCAAATAAAATGCCTAATTTTGCCAATCATTTTCCTTTTATTATATATATATATATATATATATATTATTTCGTCAGTGACTGTAGCAGAAATGCGTAGGGACTAAGTCTGCACGCTGAACTCCTAACGAAATTATTATCGTACGCCACTTCGTGAGAAAAATCGTGCGTTTTGCATTAGTTGCAAACTGTATTGCCAGACCCATGGAGTACTTTAATGAATTTTGATTTGCTGTGATGGAATCAAGAAAGAATTCCTAAAATTGATGGCGAAGAATGAAGGAAGGAGGATGTAAGTATATGCTTAAATGGTTGCGCCTTCTTAACATCAGGCAGTGTGATTTGGACCTCCGTTTCTAAATAGGCCTAACAGTGCTATATAACGCAATTTCATAATAAAAGCAATCTCCTTTCACACTTTTGCTACTTGAATTGGCCACTTTCCTCACTTTTCAAGAGGCTGTTAAAGGCAAAGTTCTGAGTTGACGATGACTTTACTGCGAAGAAAATCAAAGGCCGAGATACAACAGGCTAGGCCATTGGAAGAGTGCATAAATGCGTCCTCATTCTAACGTAGTTGTTCTCTTTTAAGTACTTTGGAACTTGGGATGTGTAATAGACTTACCTCCACGTGATGCACCCTGAGCAACGTATACTCATATGGCAAAAAAGTCTATTAACTGGCAGTTGACTTCTGACTTCAAACTACCATGACTCGACTGTATGTTATATTCGACTTCTTCCACAGTACTCAAGACACCTTTTTTATTCCTTTGTGTCTGTCTCTTTTGCATCTTTAAAACACCCTCCTGTTCCAACTCCCCCTCTCGACTTTCTTTCACTTTGATATTCCTTCCCCTCTGTGAAACATGAAGTTAACTAAAAGGCTAAAGATAACTATCAAAACGCCTGCCATTTGATATAAACTTTGGAGGTAATTACTGAATCCTGAATATTCATTATATTTCGACAACTTTATAACTTTAATAACGCCAGCATTGTTTTGCTTCAATTATTTCACCTTAACATCAACAGTCCATACTAAATATCATCAAATGAAAAATCGATGACTGACAATATACTTTACGAGGAAAGGTATATCTTTAAGAAATTACCACTTATCGATAGAACGTGAAAGGTCTCGAAGCGCTTAGGAGAAATGAATAAATTAACTTTGGATTTAAATAGCTTCTTAATCCAGATAGAATGGCGCTTATAGGTTCATAGAAAGACCATATAAGCAAAGATCCAACTTGTAGCAAAGCGTGTATATTTTTTATTTTTCCCTAAATGGGCTTTTATTTCAATTTTTATCACCATGTCATCCTCTTCACCCATCGTGTGCAAAAACATGGAAATGTGCACAATTTCAGAAGGTGAATTACTATGGCTTATAACCAGTGTGGCTTCGTCATTTCTTGCAGCTTGCATCATAAACCACTTGTAAATGTGGTAAACTTCGTAACGACATCACTGTATGGGAAAAATGCATGCCTGGTATGATGACGTCCAAAATATGAAACAAAGGGTGTGTTTGAGTTCATGCAAAATTGTACAAAAAACACTCAACTCCCTTGTTTTTCCATTATCTCTCGGCTTTTTACGCTATCTAAACACATTAATAATTAGATAAACTTTAATGAGAGGTAAAGTGGTCTTTTAACGAAAATATGTAGCCACCCACTGGTGTCATCTTCTTGCACGTTTTAAAAAATTGATTTTTAAAAAAATTTCATTACTTTGAAGTCACTCCAGTAGTAAATTTGCAACTATATGCTTGATTTTAATAGTATATCATTGTTGGATGACCCCTCTTTAAAAATTACTTTAAATTGAGAAATTAATTGATTCTGTTTAGAAAATGAAAGGTAATTTCTTCTTTTAAAAACCGCAAAGTGATAAAATAAGATGCCAACCTTCACTTTTAGCTGTGTGGCATTCCCAGCCTTTCATTGCACCTCCAACATCGATTGTGTTGGAAATTTTACACGGTTACCTGGATTATTGATTTTATAGGACTTTTCTGCGCTCTTCTATTAACATCTTTAGGTAGGATATTAGTGCCAATAGGGCTATTTTATAATAAATTATTAATATTGACGCATTAATTAGCTAAGGGACATACAATTTGAAATAGTGAAAAAAATTCTCGTATCTTTCGAATATATATCAATAAGAGTAGCTAAAAGTGCCTCTCAGGAGATAAATTCTTAGTAAATGTAATTAAATCCCGCCATTATTGAAATAAACCAGTCGTCACCAGGACGTTTAAGACCCTCTACCTCCCCCTTCCCCCACCCCCACCCCACTCCTTTCCACGTCTTATTCCCATCCCCCCTACAGACTCTCACCCAGTCTCAATTTAGACCACCCCACGAGTTCTCCCTTGGATTAGTGTGAATGTTGGTTAGCCAAAAAAAATTCGAGCGAGAGAGAGACAGGCGAATGAGTTTCTGCACCGCCACTGACTTCTTAAGGATTGTAGTTTTCGTCCCCCACTCCTCCCAACTTCTCGGGCTCTGCTTAAATATGTGCGCTGAAGTGCTATTGAGGTTCATTCGTGTGGGAGGAGGAAGATACACGCACGCGAAAAGCTTTCCTCCTCCTTTACGCTTGGCTTCCTATTTTAATTCCATCACTCCACATAATTTTCAATAAAACTTCAGATATTCAAATTCTATTGGCACTGAAAGACGAGGATAAAATTGAGCATATGCTCTGAAATTCTTGAAGCTAGAGGTGGCATATATTCTTTCATTTTCAAAAAATCGTACTGATTTGGCTACAATTTCTCTTTACATATAGAGTGTACAATTGTTTTTAAATTGAACTTAGCAGATAATAACCAGTCTTGTGGGTTTAAATTGGGAACAATCCATATTTTACCTTTAGGCCGGACAAAATAAATCAATGGACAGTATTCTGTTTACCAATAATAACAATTTTTGAATAATAAAATATTTAATTTAATTGCAAATTAGAATAAAGTAAGAAGTTGTGTATATCTAACCTCTCACAAAAGCAATTTGGTTCTGGTATTCTAACTAGACCATATAACGCGTCATTTATATTATAAACGGAAATCAATTTTAGTGTAAAAGGAAGGTTCCAACACTTGTTCACAACAGCTAATACCGCAGCATTCAAGTTTTACCAATGATCACTTAAATAATAGTTTGCATTGTGTTTAAAATTTTAGACTTAAGTTATTATTAATCAAGACTAAATCTAAAACGCAAACAACTATCTGGAAGATGATTTATTGTGGCAGCATTTATTTGACTTATTCACAATAACATAGCTAAAATACTTGCAAGCAAATCAGAGCAGTAACTAAATGAGTTCGCAGTAGAGTACAAAAAATTCCAAGTCACGAAAAGGAGGGAATAAACGAGTCCTATCTCCCAACCCTCCCTCCCTCCCACCCCAATACAGCAACTTGAAAGAAGATTCTCTCCTCGCAGCTGATTTCAATCCCTCCTCCACTCATTCCACCGACCACCCTTCGTGCTTTGTTCGTGTGATTCTCCCGTTGTTGTGCTTACGATAGTATTTTTGCTTCCTGGCCAAAAAAAAACAAGAGAAGGAATGCTCACAGTGGGAGAGAAACAGCGGAGTAAATATATTCGGTGTGGAAAACTTGCTGGCCATTTTTTAAGAGGCTTTCCCCTTCTCTGCATACGCGTACTCCTTGTTTATCTACCTGCATGCCGCTGATCGCCAATCATTCACGTTATTTTGCGAACTCTTTTGTTCGATTGCAGTGAAGTTGCAAAAATTTTAAAATACGTAGTATATGTTTATTGTAATTAAGTTAATTTGACTTTAAAAATAACCAACTTGACATTAAGTAATATTTTTGCAGTATTTTGTATTAGCAAACATTTGGCTTAACCTCCCTCACCCTTTAACCCCCTTAGGACTCCAGTGGTACTAGGCTCGTAACAGAAGGCCCTATTGTTGTTTGAAACGCGTTCAATACGGGTCTATAGCCGTAGTCTGATACACCACCAAAACTCATCACGTCGGCAGCTGTGAGACACACGCCTGAGTGCGGTTGGATGCATTTTTCAAGAAAAATAATTCGGACGTTAAATATTAAGAATTAATGATGGCAATATATCAATAAATGCCATTTAAATGAAAATCCGTATTGCGTTCCTTTTTCTCTGCATGTCTTTGGCCAGTATCAGCATCGTTTTCCTTAACAATGACTCGAATATTTTTAGCCAGCTCCATTTTTTCTAACTACTTTCACCCAAAGTAATATTGCGGTCTCTTTTATTAGATGCCATTAATTCACAAAAAAACTTTACATTTTTTGCAAACTTTAGAGTAGATTCATTAAGGTACTATAAGTCAATCTGAAATAATCTCTACCTTGCAGGATTATATTACACGAGAAATTAATTAAATTGAAATTAAAAGTAAAGACAAATTTGAACTATAACGCCCTGTCAGAATGGCAGATTTATATATTTTCGGATGATAACATAAACAACACACAAAGAAAAGATGGTAAAATCATCAGCTCAGATTTTTTGTCCGCGCGCGAAAATTTTTCCAAAGACTCATTGGTCTATTTCATTGGCGTTCGTGTTATGAGAAATGAAAGGAAGCTAGAGACCATGAGAGGTTGGGGGGGGAGGGG
>UZAE01000912.1:0-16913 GCA_900617975.1 Rodentolepis nana | reverse complement strand
AAGGGCTAATGATAAATATCATTAAGCCTGCCATTTGAAAAGTTTGCTTCAGTTCGTTAGTTCTCTCTTCATGACTGCCGTGGCTTAGGTAACCAATTTCAGTGCTCGACTCAGAAAAATGTGTAGGCTACTTATATACAAAAGAATGCTAAATTCCTTAGTGCAGAATCTCAAAATGAATAGATTACTGTCAAATGCCAAACATTAGATGAAATGTTCTTGCAGTTGTTTACCGATATCAAGGATTAAATAATATAATTTTTTATATCTAATCACTTTTAATGACATTATCTGAAACCTCAATCTTTAGGGCAATCTTTGTTTAACTGACTCATCTAAACTCTCGTGTGCAAAGAGGGAAGACATTAATGAAAACGTTTGGAAATGTACGAATCACTCTCCACGGAATAAATGCTTTATCCGATTGGCTAAAACAGCCAGCCTTTTGATTATTGTGGTTATTGTTCACCCGAGCCTGCCAAGACCTCATTAACTTTGACGAGATTAGAAGAATTGCCAACCCACAGAGTTGCAAGAGGCAAGAACGATTTTTACAATTGGTTTGTGAAGCTCGTGGTTACGAAGATGCAAATGACTTATGAATGTGAAGTTTACAAATAAACGTCATTCAACCAACTGGTCATTATATATTATTTGCGCCTATCTTCTCACTTAGCTCCTTCCAATTCAGTTGAAATGATCAACTTCAATTTACTGCTCAAATCTGTTGCTCTTTCAGTTATCGAACCAACCATACTAATAAATCACTTATATGGAGGAAGATAATGCATACGGGGGGTGTGCGATAGACTTACCTCCACGTGGTGCACCCTGGGCAACGTATACTCAGCTAAATGGCTAATGATATCTATCCAAACGCCTGCCATTTGAATTAAATAAATAATGTATACGGAATGTTGTGTAGAACCACATTTAAATAAGGATATTATGACTACAGTGTAAGACACGGACAATGGGTAAAGTCCTTACAGAAAGTCATTCTGATGAGGCATTAGTTGCTCGATTACCGTAAACCCGAAAGAACAGACGGCGAACTAGTCGACTACCTTACTACAACGGATACTAAAATAATTGTGTGGAGACTGGAGGTCTGTGAAATCGCTTGAGTGTGTGTCACTCAAACTTTTTGTTTGAAGGACAAGATGATGGGACATGAAATTCAAGCAGTTGTGGAGTTCAGGCGAAATGGGAGTTCTTCTGGTTCTTCGATCCACACTTCTTCCACCTAACCATTCACCATTTATGCATTTTCACTTTTCATGATTTCTGACGTTTCTATAAGATGACACAATAAAAATGACTTTTTTGGCACCACGGAGGATAAAATTTCAGTCACAGAATTATTTCAATCATTATCCGTGAGCGGAACATCACGCAATAATATGGTAGACACAATCAACCAGACTTGGGGGGGGGGGGGTGGATGCATAGACAAGTTGGGTTTTTGAATCCCACGTGATGAGAACGTAATTTTTGACATAAATGTTGCAGAATAATGATTGGACATTTAATGCGGACGTAATGAGGGTGTCCACGAACACTGTTTCGCATCTTGAACTGTGAGCCCCTCGTCATTCATCGACGTGGTAACGCCGAGAATGAATGACTGAAACCACCTGAAGCAGGTAAGAGAACACCTTGATTCATGGTGTTCTCCGCCAGATATCTAAATAAGAAGATTGTGGTCACTGTCCAGTGTTTAATGCCCCATAAACACTACGCGGGAATAACCCGGTATGAACTGGGGGAAGGGGAATGCAGTGATTGTTACAAGGCTGCTGTGGCAAGAAGGAAGGAGCATAAAAGACGATCTGATTTAATTACGCTTATGCAGTATAGTCCGACATCCTTAATTATTTGATGCAATTTGACATCAGCAGTTAAGATCTATCGACACAATGAAGTGGACGATTTACTCTCTACCACATAAAGCTTGCACTTAATGGGTCCTTCCACTTATACGAATTCGTACAAGCGTTTTAGTGTTCGCCTTCTCATAGCGAAAGCAAACAAAATTCGTCTGGTAAAGGCTAAGCAACTTCTGAGAGAGGTGAAATTTCCTGCTGATGCCAAAGAATTTCTCATTCTTTTCTGATCAAAAGAACGTTTGGCAATAAAACACGTAGAACAACCGATGGCATGTCTTGCCAAGAGTTCAAATGACACTCCTCAAGGCAAGCAGACAAAACTTTTCCGAACTAGCGTGGTTTTCGGATATGTTTCCACCTTAGAAAGTGATATGATGCCCCCCCCCATCCTCAGAATCTTTTAAAGAAGGCCTCCTTTCCGGCATCTCAGGAAAAATCAAAACTGGTTTTCAGCGGATTCTTATGATTAATTCATCTCCAAGGTTTTATTCCAAAACTACCTAACTTCCCCCAGATCGTAACCCGATGCTGTGAAAGAAGACACTACTCGCTGGGCCAACAATACAAGGGCCCAAATAATGTGCAAAAGCCAAACCGATTTGAGACACCTCCAAAGGAAGTGTGAAATCACCCTGCTCCAGATTCTGGGGTTGGGGAAGGAGGAAGGGGGAGGGGTGCGGAAGTCCCGTCTGGATTAAGATCATAGTAGACATCAATGGGAGTTATTTCGGCGAAAACGCCTTGACAATAATGTAATTCCACTGTCTATCGAATATTTTAGAAATTTTTTTTAAATGATTGTCAAGTTTATGCAGAATATAAATGGCGAAATTAATTTGCTTTGTTTTGATAAACACAGACGGCTGCTGTTGCAAACATGTGAGGTTTGCTTTTATTCACTTAAGTAGACATGCTGTTGCTGTTAGGTGCTCTTTAGAACCAAATTGGAAATCACAAGATTGAAATATATTTGGAGATTAGATAAATTGGCACAAGAGCTGTGTTAATCAACAAGTCAGTAGTAATATTTCATGAAATTTCACTTTGAGAGGTGCGCTATGGCAGAGGCTATCAATAGAAGCAACATTATTAGATCACAGCAAGAAAGTCGGCTTTCTTTACATGGCAAACAGATCATTTGCTAGCAGTATTTAATAAAATTCCCCACATAAATGTATATACAGGCAAGCATTCTTACCGTCAGTCGTTTCTGTTGTGTCTTTGGAGTAGAGTTGGGCGAATCGGGAGACAAATTTGCCAAATGCAGCGTCTCCTCTGGGAAAAAAGAGGAATTCGAGTGATATTGTTGATAAAAAATTTATCCCATGGAAAACTGATATTTGCTCTCTTGAATGTTTTGATTTAAACGAAAGAGAACAATATATATATATATATATATATATATATATATATATATATATATATATATAGCTTTTCTCTTCTCCTAATGTCTCAATTTATGATTTTCATTAATTTAATATAAAATAATAGACGTTTTAATTGAAATTTTATATACCATTTAAACGTGTTTTCCAAACTGCTGTATTGTAAAAAAAACTATTCTCTTTTAACAAAATGACAAGCTATTTTTAATTTAAAAAGAAACAATTTATTCTATTCCACCGAGATATTGCTCAATTTGATAGCAAAACACCCGTAGTCTGAAAATCAATAAATTTATTTGTCAAAGAAATTGTTAGCCATTAAATTCTTTTTCAAAGTGAATGTAGGAAAAAAACTTGTTGCAAATTTTACACTTCGCGGATCATTCTTTAAGCAAAGCGGCTCTACTTTTAGTAATCAGCCGGTTAAATGTACGATTTTTGAGGAAAAATAATTTTTTATACTTTTTTACTTCATAGTGGTACAGTGGCACTAAACTAACTGATTTATCTTGCAATCTGACTGGACTAGGCTACAGCCTGTGTAACAAAATGGGCAGGTATGTGAGATGACTTTGGCCTTGAGAAAACGCAATTTCACATCATCTGGTTAGCTTATGTCGTCTGGAAAGAGAATGAGAAACCAAATTCAGTAAAAGTTCAATGGCAATTAATCTCTAAACTAGATGGGCTTTCGCCGAATAAGCACTTGTATTATAAACACGTTTTATCATTTTTAAATATATTAGCCTGTTGAAAGAAGGTGCAATAGGTGACAAAAGGCATTTCACGTTCTAAAGTTCAAAGTTCAAGTTTCCTTCCTAGAGTTGGAGCGAATTCAAAGTTTTAGCAGTCCAGTCCACCTTTCAAGACCAATAATGACTTGATATAACTTGGCAACTTCTAAAGTCCTTTAAAATTTATCTAGGCCATTGCCCTAAAACACTTATGGACTGTTTTTCGAAGACTAAATTTCCATTTCCCTTGAACTTTGCTTTACTGTTGTCAGGGGAATTATAATTCCACTGTAAAATTGGGCACTGGGAGTTGCGACAGACAGACAAGCAGAGCTTATAATTAGCAAGCCAAAAATCTAAAAATATACAGGAAAGAGAATGCCAGCTAATGAAAGACGTTTCAAAATATTCGTGCTTATCGCTCTCGAATGTCTATGTACTTTAACGCCCCTCATACAAGTGCGCCATTATTGGAGGGTTGACATATCCCTGTTCCCGCTGACCTAATAACCTATAGGTCACCAATAGAAGACCATTACCTAGGTTACTTTCTCTTGTGATTGCTTGGGAAAGCAATCGACTTTACCATCTACACCTATTTACTTCTACAATGGACAGAAAATGGGATGCTCTCATACAATTATCCTGGCTTGTAAAATGTCAACTTTAAAGATAAATGAAATGTCACATTGGAACAAATGCACTTAAAGAGCATGTAAGTGTAAGACGTAAAACCATTCTAGCCCTCCTTCAATCCCACCCTTTTAATCAGCCTTCTGCATAAAATAGTATGGGTTGGGGCATTAATTCGGGTTTTTTTGAGCCATTTTGCAGCAATTCGCGTTCACCTTTTACGCAGACCTATCTCATTGGCTAACGGTAGTATCAGAGCTATCCAACAACGTTTATATTACCAATTCTACTACTTTTTGCAAACGTCTACTCATAAATATTAACACTTGCTAATAATTAAAAAAATAGTCCAAAATTTCTATTTTGACAAGAATTCTACTATTTCAGATCTGGGGTGTACGATAGATTTACCTCCACGTGGTACATCCTGGGCAATGTATTCTCATACGGCAAAAAGTCTATTAAGCGGCAGTTGACTTCTGACTTTAATCTACCATGACCCCACTGTATGTCATATTCGACCCATTCCGCAGTACTCATCTTACCTTTTCTCTGCCTTTGTGTCTGTCTATCCCTTTTACAACTGTGAATCAATCTTCTGTTCCTCCCTCTCCACTTTTGTGACATGAGGGTTCCTCTCCTCGATGAAGCCCGAAGTCAGCTAAAGGGCTAATGATAAGTATCACAAAGCCCACCATTTGAAATAAATAAATATTTCAGCTCTGTATGCGTTTATGGCTTCACTCTATAAAGGTGAAATATCCCAATTGACAGAGGATTCAAACTGTTAACAAACTGTGCGATCGTATTGCCCTGTCGATAACATGAAGCAATATGAGCCTGAAACCACCTACTGCATTTCTGGTAACTTAACTAACCAACCTCTTATTCAATTTGGTTAAATAGGATGGTCAAATAGAAAGACAGTTTGGGGGAATTTATCCAAGCCACTAGCAAATGAGTGCCTTTAATGCCGACGAAGAGGATAATAAACAACTCAACATTACTGTTCATTTGAAAGGATTTAAATGCGTTTTGCTATGTCAATCCTCTTTACTAATCCCATCCATCGGCTATAAGAAGAAGCAAATTAATAATTAATACGGCACAACGATATATATTCCATTAGGTTAAGTGCTCATTAAAATTTGAATATTTGCGAATGTGAAGCTTTTCCCTGAAACTCGGATTAAATGAGACTAAATGACTCGATTTCTGTTGAATTTGGACATTAAGCAATGCGGTGAGGTGCTTATGAGAAAGTCGGCAAAGCAATGCATCGAAATTCAAATAAGGTTCGTGCCTTGAGAATAAGGCAGCTTTATACGCTCCTTTTTAACTTCATGAAATAACCTTTCACTGGACCATAGCGCCACTCATGTGTTAAGATAGGGGTTGTGCAATGGACTTACCTCCACGTGGTGCACTCTGGGCAACGTAAACTCATACGGCAAAAAAATTCTATTAATTGGCAGTTGACTTCTGACTTCAAACTACCAAGACCCCACCGCATTTCATATTCTACCAATTCCACAGTACTCATCTTATCTTTTTTCTACCTTTGTGCCTGTCCGTTTCTTTTACGTCTGTGAATCATTATTCTGTCCCCCCTCTCGACTTTTAACGTCTGTGAATCATTATTCTGTCCCCCTCTCGACTTTTTTACGTCTGTGAATCATTATTCTGTCCCCCCTCTCGACTTTTTTCCACTTTGTTGTTCCCAACGCCTGCCATTTGAAATAAATAAATGAATAAATATGTTAAGATGGTATCTCAAGTTTAGCACTTAAAAAATCCATTTTGGATTGCCATTTAAAATTAAGAAAAAAAGTGAATAATCCCATATTTGTTGTAGAGCACTCAATCACACGCACATAATATTAAACACGAAGGGAAGGGGTGGTTAAATGTCTTATTAAATTTCGAATATGGGGTTGGAAAGTCAAGGTGACTGGCTGGGGGACAATTTAAGGGGAATTCTGTTTTATGGCTCAAAAGTGTAATTGATCTCAATCATATTACCACTGAACTCACAAACAGCCACAATTCATGCGAAATTTTACTCTTCAAAATCTACTAGTTAAGCCGACATGTGGGTGAGCACCTCCTCACCTGACCTTACGTAGAAATAAATATAGAAATAAGTTCACACACTTTTGCAAATGACCCTCCAAATAGACGCTCCTTGCTAACTTCTAATTTTAACATGCTTAGCATGTCTCCAAATTCGAGATGAAAGTGAACTCACTGGAGTTTTGCCTCCTTTCTGTTTCTTCCACTTTAAATATACAGAATTGAGAAGTGGTCGGTTGAGGGGGGTGGGGGGGTGAGGGTGTAAGTCAGAAGTAAAAACAGTAATCCGTACCAATCCGAGGGAGATTGGAGACTTGAAGTAGGAGGCGTAATATTCTTGCAGAATTAAATCAAATTCGTATACAATTATATGCCTTAAAGTTCGGCAGATTAATGACGAGTATCGAAAATCCTCTTTATGGACCCTTCTCTGTCTAGAGTCCACCTGAAGCATCTCTGAGGCGAGGAGAGATACGCTAATCCTGAACCCCGCAAAAGGAGTGCACTTTAATGTTCCACGTGTGTGCCAGTCACTAATGGAATACTCTCTGTTTCCCCCTCACAATAATTGACCTCTTACTCCAACTTTACTACCCGTTAGATTTTCCTCAATGTAAACGAGGCTTTTAGGTGACCTAAATAGGATTAAGTAATCGTTGCAAAAAGGAGATTTTACAACCTGAATAATTAACTTAATTTGTGCGTAATATGTTTTGAAAGGGAGATATTAGGGACGAAGTTTCATCGCTGATAATTTTCTTTACCTAACTAGTGGCTTCTAAGCTTGAAATGACAGGTGCTAGATATGAGGAAGATAGGAAGAAAATTCGAAGCACTTTCCGTTTGACCGAGAGAAAATAACCCCCGAGATTTATTGAAAGGAAATGTGAAAAAAAATTTGACGGGCTCTCGCAAAGAATATCTGCCATGATAATTATTGGAAGAATCTTAGTGCGTGGAATAGGACAGATACGAACAAGTTGGTGCTCAACATCAAGGAAGTAGAAGTTAAAAGTAACTGAATAGATTAATAAACAGTTATTGAAAATATATTACTTCTTCATTCAAACCAATTAGATATTGACTTGCTTTGAGATGTTCTTGTAAAATCATAGGGATGTAATAAAATGGATTATACTTCCGATCGGAACTGGGGGAGGAGTGAGGAATTCAGTGCTTCAAGAATTAAGGACAATAAAGAGTCCTGACGTCCTGAATTCATAGTAGAGGCGCATTTGAACATTATGTTATCGCATGATTCAAGATTGGACAATTTTTCTACTGTCATTATAAGTAGCAATAATGGGTAGATACGAGGTTTTTGAAGACGCGAGTTCCTCGAATCCATACTAGCACCTTCAATGAGCACATAACTTGAAAGAGTACTGTTGCTATGGGGTCAAGATCGACTGTTTAGTCCATTCAGACCTGGCAAACATAGGCATTCAAGCATTTACAACAAGTGTGCAAGGGTTAAGCCTAATTGGTAACTTAGTATTATTGCCACCAATTTCAAGCTCACAATAAGTGCTACCTCTTGAGGCTAAAACCAATACCAGAGAGAGAGAGCGCGCGAGAGAGTGAAAGCAATAGACATTTTTGTGACCCTAAAAAGTCGGGAGATGGTTCACAAAAAAGAACCCTCAAATGACAAACCTTCACTTACCAAAATTACTTTCAACCAAAAAATAAACAAATACACGCCAAGAAAATGTCAACCAAACACGTGATATTTCTTTTGCACTCTAATTTTGGTTAATTTCACCTCCGTTTTACAATTCAAGCACGTAAAATGAAAGTTGTGCGATAGCAGGAGACACTACTCTTGAAGTTCCCATATCTACCTAATTTTCCCCTCCATTCTATAGCTTACATCGGCTCTTTTGAATGGAAGTAGGAGAATTTGAGTTTTCTATAAAATAACAAAAAAAAACAAATAGCCGGAGTTTTCTAAGAAAATAAGCCAAAAAGTATTGTAATTATCTCCCTGGGCATTGGATTGTGATTGGATCATAAAGAGATCATATTCTCACCTGCAGATATTCAATTCGAATGTTCATAAGCTTTTACGCAACACCGTTATTGAAGGGGCAAAACTAGTTTGTAGACATTAGTGTGTTGCTGCGGAAATTGTTAATATCCGGTAAGTTGACTAGAATGTGCATTACTTCAAGTATATTTGAGGGTAGATGAACTTTAATTGGTATTCAATTCAATTATTCGCTAGTGATCAAACCCTTCTACTTCAAAATCTTTGGCCCAGAGTTCAATTTCATATTTTTTGCCACGACGTGGGATATGTCTTTATAATCGACATTTAACTCAAAAATTAGGTTCGCGACCTGATGACTTGACATTTCAAAATGTCTTAAGCGTCAATAGATCGGAATAAGAAATAGCTATAAGAGCATCTGCATATCTATCCGTTTTCCAGTAACCTTTAATACACATTCATCCAGGAAAATTTGTGCTATTTCAAGTAAACAGGCAACCGTCTTGTTTGTTTACCTTAAAATTCTCCTTTACCCAAACGCAAACGTAAAAACCAGTTTTAGTGCTAGTTAGAAAGGAAGAGAGAAATGAGTTGGTATTAAAGTCGGCTTTGGCTTCCAATCGATTAAACTATGAGAAAAACATTAGCCGCAAACTCACCTGATTTAGCATTTTGGTTCGAGTGACGAATAGATGACTAATGAGTTCGGCCATCGAATCGCTCACCACCTCATCACACTTGGTTACCGTTAGTCTGGTGTCGCAGATTATTTCAACCTATTTTTATAAATAATAGAAAAAAAGTAGTAAACTAATATTAAGCTAATGAGAATTTCAAGTAATAAAGGAATGATCAAGCTTGGAAAAAATTCAATTCATCATTGGAAGGCGTAAATTTTTGCACACGGAATTACAAATCTGTACTTTATGTCTAATTATCAAGATTTGATTAGATAAAAGCCCGTCTTCTTAGTCATTCACTTTGCTCACCAATAGCAGACCCGATCTTCGTAAACGAAGACGAAATGGGTCCATTAAATGTCGATTGCGACCACCACTCAAATTCATTTTCTTCCTGGTTAAGTCGACTACTCATTTTACAGCTTCCAGCTTACATTTCTGCAGTACCTCGGTCATTCTCGAACCCTAAGCAAAGATTTTCCCCAGCACCATATGACGGACGTATTAAAAGCAGTCGTTCATGATCCATTATGTGCCTGCTTTTGCAAAGACATTCGGTTCGCCCTTCACACTGCAGACGTAGACGTCCGCAGTATTAAACTAGTAACCGTAATTAACCATGCCACTAACCTGCCAGTAATTGGAAGAGTATTAATAGCCTAGAGCTGTCTCACAGACGATCCATAGACAGAGTGGGGCGTTGAAACCTATTCTGTAACCTAAATTTAAGACAGGTACAAGTCTGTTATCTACAATGTCTACCACCCCGGGGTGTGCGATAGACTTACCTTCACGTGGTGCACCCTGGGGCAACGTATATTCATACGGCAAAAAAGTCTATAACTCAGCAGTTGACTTCTGACTTTAAACAACTATGACCCCACTGTATGTCATATTCCACCACTTTCACAGTACTCATCTTACCTTTTCTCTGTCTTTGTGTCTTTCTGTCTCTTTTACATCTTTGAATCACTCTTCTGTTACCCCTCTCCACTTTTTCTCACTTCGATGTTCTCTTCTGTGAAGCTTGAAGTCAGCTAAAGGGCTAATAATAAGCCCGCCATTTGAAACCAATGTCTACCGCCCCATACAAGCTTTTTTTACACTTGGCTCTCAATCCGTTTACGAGCACAAAGGCGAATTAATGTTCCTTCTGGCCTAGCATTGGTGACCACTCTTTGACAAGCCTCTTCATAAGAACACGATTCTGGTATTCTTTCCAAAACATGTCCCTTGCTAGGGGGATACAATTAGATGTACCTACTCTGCTCTTCTCCAATTCCACGAGTCTGGCGTTGGCAGCTTCAACGGATTCCTTATAGGCGTACATCAACTCCATTTCCTATAATAAAAAAACAGCAAAACTTGAAGTAGTTTAATTTTTTTAACACATTATTGGGTAAAAAATCTTAAAGTTCTTGTATGTACACGATGATTTACGTTTAGGTTAAGTGATGTCAAGATATTAATTGATAAAATTCTAATCTTTACCACATTGAAATTGTCCATTTGGTAGTTATATGAGGAAATATTGAATATAATTTTGCTTGGTAAAGACAAGTAAGCTCTTCTTATATAAAATTTAGCGAACACTGAAATTCTCAAAATGCCATTGTTTATATAATTTAAATGTTATCAAAAAGTGCTTTTGAATCCTAGAGAGCATTCAAATGAACCAGCTCGTCAAATGAACGATGTGTACATCTTGAAGTCGATTAGTTGAACCCCTACCCCCTCCCCTAACCTCTCTAAAATGTTCGCTTATTAAAGGCGTTGAGTTGCCCTTTTATATAACATTAAACAACTATTTTAAGAGAAAGTTTTTTTCTTGCATAGCTTATTAACAAAATATTTCTCTAACCACTTTGAAAAATCGAAAATGATTGTTCGCAGTAAACGATGGTAACTAGCCTTGAATACCCGCACAACTCGTTTTGAACTCAATATCTTATTCCATAAGTCATAGAATATGAAAGGAATGTATTCAAGAGGCATTATGTGAAACTTTCCTAGATTAATTAAACTAAAACTCTGCTTTATTCAGCAGACCAAAGAACGAAATTCCGTCTTTTCGCAGCCTAATGAAGTTAGGTTTTTTTTTCGCATAGGATATATTTGAATTAAAATTTTTGTAATTCATCGATATAATTTTCATTGATATTTATTTCAAATGGCAGGCTCTATGATAGTTGCCATTAGCCATTTACCTGACTTCGGGCTTCACAGAGAGGAGGAGGGGGAACATCAAAGTGAGAAAAATTCGAGAGGGAGAACAGAAAAGTGATTCAAGGTTGCAAAAGAGATAGACATACACACAGATTCAGCATACTAGGTACGAATTTAGACTGAAATTATGCCGCTTGATGGTATGGCATATATATATATATATATATATATATATAGTACCATCACCACCAAGTCCAATATGTTCGTCCAATTAGAAGCACCCAGCCCTCTCCGCCATCAAATAAAGTCAAACAAAGTGGATTTGAAAGTGCACACGAGGGAAAACCATAGTCTTCAATAATGTACGCCTTGCGGCCTTCTCACTATCTCCCACCATAAAATAAATTTGGATGAACGTTGTGATAAAACGAGCCATCAATGGAAAAGCGTGGAGCTGCCAACATTCGCATAAATAAAAGCAGCGACCTCAGGTGTTATGAACAAAGGGATTTTCAGTGGCCAGTGCCGGGCTATTTTTAGCTTTTTGACAGGTTAGAAATCAAAACTCCTTCCATAATACCGACATCATGTTCAATTCGAATATTCTCCAAAGAATTCATTTGAAAGGTAGGAGCATATGCTTCTAATCATGTGGAACAAGCACTTCCACCCTCCCATTAAACTCTTCCCACTTTGAAGTTACCGGTCCTGCTTGCGCGAATGATACAACTGTTTCGCCCTAAAGTCTCTAATAGATCGAAGTGATTTTGAAGCCATACGTAGCATTTTTAGTAGGACCGCTCAACCTTCATCGGTAATGATCATGGAATTAACGTATACTATCAAGTCAAGAGAATAGGGGTCCAAAATGATTATATTAGCCCTTTAACACCCGAATTATTTTGTTGAAAAATGTACCCAACCGCAATCACGCGTGCCTAAAAGCAGACCGCTACCGCCGATGTGATGAGTTTGGGCGGTGAATCAGGCGAAGGCTATAGACTCGTATTGAACATGTTTCAAACTGCAATAGTAGCGCCTTCTGCTTCGAGTCTAGTACCAATGGAGCTTACTTTGAAAGAGGATTGTACGGTGCTGAGGGCATTAAAGAGTTAACCAAGAGTGCATTGAAAGAGACAACCCACAGGAATGAAATTGCGGAACTGTTGGAAGGTAAGCATTATGATGAATAGCACATCACGCATGGAAGCCAAATGGTCGCCACAACGAGTTTTAGCGGAAATTACTGCATTTCTCACCCGCAATGTGGTCTACCCTATATTTTTGCCTGGGGATTCATGGAAAAATAAAGTATTACGTCATGTTGCATACGATAGTGGATTAGTAAAATGTCTATTCAATGTTCGATATTTTCCTTCCTGAGATGTGGGTTAGTATCTGTGAGAAAATGTGATTATATCATGAAATATTTAAAGGAAAAAATATTCGTGGTATTCGCCTGGGTAATTTAATTGGATTACACATCTTTTAATTGATAAATTACGTTTCCCTCTTCAAGTGATGTTCTACTTAACCATATTTCCAAAAAGCGGAGAAAGTAAATTGAATAGTCAAGGTCAAAATAAGGTAGCTATTTGATCACTGAGGGGGGGGGCGCTATTTCCTTTGCTCTCGAATTAATGATAGCGCAATATCAGCCAATTCTTATATTAAACAATGTGGGGTGTGCGATAGACTTGCCTCCACGTGGTGCACCCTGGGCAACGTATGTTCATGCTGCAAAATGTGTATTAACCGGCAAACTATTGGGTTGGCAACTAAGTCATTGCCGTTTTTGTTGACAGATTCACTCTATACTTTCTTTTGTTTTGTTAACGTGGCCAGAGCATCTAACCTATATTTTTTCTTACTGTATGGGCTTCTAGGTTAATTAGTAAAAAATTTTTTTGTTTAGTTCTTTAGTTTTGTTTTTATCCCAATTTAAAAATGAAAGAACAGGACGTGCACTTCCGACACATTTTATTGTATTACTCCCGAAAAGGCAAGAACGCATCGCAAGCACAAAAGAAGTTATGTGCCGTATATGGAGATGAAGCCTTAAAAGAAAGGCAGTGTCGAAATTGGTTTGAAAGATTTCGTGATTCCGGTGATTTTTCGCTGAAAAATTCACAACGATCTGGCCACCCAGTCAAAGTGGATGAAACCCATATCAAGGCCATTATCGATTCAAATCGTCACAGCACAACACGAGATATTGCAGAGAAGCCCAATGTGTCGCATACATGCATTGAAAAAAATTAAAAACCTTTGGTTATGTCAAGAAACTTGATTTATGAATCCCTCACCAGTTAAAGGAAATTCATTTGACGCAACGGATTAGCATCTGTGATTCGCCGCTACTGAAACCCAATGAGAATGATCCATTTCTGAAGAACCTAGTTACTGGCGACGAAAAGTGAATAGTTTATAACAATGTTACTCGCAAGAGACCATGGGTGAAGCAAGATCAACCAGCCCAAACATTATCAAAAGCAGAGATTCACCAAAAAAAGGATTATGCTGTCAGTCTGGTGGGATCACAAAGGAATTTTGTATTTTGAACTCATGCCGCAGAACCAAACGATAAATTCAAATGTGTATGTTGAACAACTCGAAAAACTGAAGGACGGATGCAATTGAAGATAAGCGGCCGCCATTATCAAATCGGCGGAAGGGTGTTGTTTTCCATCATGATAACGCAAGGCCCCACACATCTTTGGTTGCTCGGCAAAAATTATTGGAACTGAGTTGGGATGTTTTGTCACACCCACCATATAGCCCTGACCTTGCGCCTTCGGATTATTATTTGTTTCGTTCCATGCAAAACTCTTTAAATGGTAAAATTGTTAACAACGCGGATGATGTCGGATCACACCTAATTCAGTTTTTTAATAGCAAAGACCAGACATGTTGCGAACGGGGAATTTTTACTCTGCCAGAACGATGGAAAAAGGTCATCGACAAGAACGGCCAATATCTAATTGAATAAAGTTATATTTTTAAACAAAAATTCTGAATTTGCCTTCTTATTTGAAATCGACAATGACTTAGTTGCCAACCTAATACAATGACCCCACTGTATGCCTTATTCGACCTCTTTCACAGTACTCACCTAGCCTTTTCTCTGGCTTTGTGTCTGTCTGTCTCTTTTGCATTTGTGAATCGCTCTTCTGTTTCTCCCTCTCCACTTTTTGTATATGAATGTTCCTCTCCTCTGAGAAGCCCAAAGTCAGCTAAAGGGCTAATTGTAAGTATCATAAAGCCCGCCATTTGAAATAAATTAATATTCTAGATGACCATTATTCCACTTTATAGATACAAAGGAGTGCGTTAAAATTCAATCCCAATATTTAAAATTAATAAAGCGGCAGGTAAAACAAGTCTTACAAGCAATGGGTGCCGAAGTGTTGATTCTAATTTCACATTTAATACTAAAAGGCATTTAAGTCGGCGCATATTTCATTATGAATTTTTTTAATACAAAAAATGTTACCTTTGGATCACAATTACATTACATTAATCTAATCATGTAGACAAATTCCTCCAACCTCAAATTTTGGAAGACTCATATTAAGAAGGAAAAAACTCAAAAATTATCGATTACTTTCATTTTTTAATAAAAAAAAGGGGGGGGTGGCATGTGGGGTTGAAAAATTGAATCAGAATTTACAAAAGGATGAAGTTGAAATCCGTTTTCGAGGTGAATAAAGTAAATTAATAGCCATTTATAGCAGTGCCATTTCAATTAACTTAAGCATTTAATACGCATTAAATTATACCCAATGAGTACGTCTAAATTGAGTGTTAACAGAAAGGGAACTTTAATAAAATAATGCTCAAGTCGATCCCACATTCGCTAGCCTAAATCATAGTAAAAACCGAGAGTATTTTTGCAAAAAAATGTCAAAAATTAATATCTTAAAATAAAATTAACTTTTACCCATGATGAGGCAAAAATATTGCTAATTTTAAGAGGAAAAGCATTTTAACATGACAAGCAGAGAATGTCAAAAATAAGATGCAGGGGAGTGATGGATTGAAGGAAAAAAGGGGGTTCTGAATTTTTGATTTATTGAGCTATCCCACCTTCATAATTTGATCATGCCAAGGTGAAATGATGTTTATAAGTGCTTGAGTAAGCCGATTTCAAGATTATTAATGCGTGCTTGCTTATTCATACCATACAGATGCATTTGTCCGACAAAATCTGTACAAGAATCGTTGTTAAAAATCCTTATATAATTATAATCACAGTAATCTGAAAGATTTTATATCTTTTCATTTGGGGTGTGGAATAGACTTACCTCCACATGGTGCACCCTGGGCAACGTATATTCATACGGCAAAAAAGTCATTAACTGGCAGTTGACTTCTAACTACTTTGACCCGACACCATGTCATATTACACCACTTAACAGTACTCATCTTACCTTTTCTCTACCTTTGTGTCTGTGAATTATTCTTCAGTCCCACTTTGATGTGTCTCCCCTCTGTGAAGCCCGAAGTCAGCAAATGGGCTAATGATAATTATCAAAACGCCTACCATTTTAAATAAATAAATGTTGTATTGAATTTTAATGTAAATTCAAACTCTCTGATCTCTAATATGTGTCGTCAAATCGGTACGTTCTGTTGCCCTAAGGTACCTGCATTGTTACTACTTTTATTGCAATAATAAATCTGCTTGGCACGTTCTGATCAGGGTTTGGAAGTTTCTAACATTATTAAAAAAACATTCAAACACTATATTTGGGAGTTTTAGGATAATTGAAAAGAGGTTGGCAGATGATATTATTAATTAAAAATGAAAGGGTCACTGAACTAACTCTTCAGTCACTGCTTTACCTGATTGGCCATAATTTATATAAGAGACTAACCGTCAAAAAAACTTTGAACTCTGTCTTACGCTTCTTGAATAGAACGCTTAACTTCTAATTTAGCCATATTTTGGAGCTCTGCTTGTCTAGTTAATGTAAAAAATTGAAAGGGATAAAAAACAGAAGATAGTCTCGTCATTTTTCTGGTCACTAGAGAAGTTAGAGGAAGTTGATTCTGACCATGGGATGTTTAAATCTTTCTCCAATACCTTATTTCACCAAAAGGGTATTTCATAAATGCCAAAATATGTATTTTACGATTTCTGAAATGACAAAAAAATGGGAAGATGAAACAAATTTTATTACAGTTTTTTTCCTTTCGGCTACTTCCCTCCACCGTGTAGAGAGCTATAATTCGCGATTGTTCCTTGACCCACTATTTCTGACTCTAAGTCGATGCTGTTAAAACACACGACGTTAACTAGGGCAAGGTGGGAAGAGGGGAGGTGAGAGTTGGGTGTTGGGGAGGGGGAGGGGGGGGGT
>UZAE01000911.1:0-16920 GCA_900617975.1 Rodentolepis nana | reverse complement strand
ATAACCATCAAGACGCCTGCCATTTGATATAAATAAATAGATACTAGTGATTCCAGGACCGAACCCTATGACTTTCATAGTTCGCTCCACCTTTCTCAGCAAATACGAATTTGGAAGTCAAACACCGCTATTCCCTAATTGAATCTTTGAAAGTAGTGAGAATATTACTGATATGTTGGCAAATATTCGCAGCCTTTTCACATTAAATAAGAAAGAAATAAAATGAATGCCTTCATTAAATGGCAAGAGTGATTAGACAAGTAAATGCAAAATCCCGGCTATTAACGGGGTTGTGTAAACCAAGTCACAATAATCTCAATAGTTTTGCTGGGTTTGAGATTTTGAAAAGGGTAAATTTTTTTCGGAGTCGAGATGACAACATGAGATAAATCAGGAAGAAAGCCAACCCACTTCTCAATTGACAGTTGAATGAAACTGGTGGGTGTTCTCTTCCCACCCTTCTCAATTTTGCATGTGCTCAGTCGAGCTATGCTCAAAGTGAAGCAATAATAGTAAATCTGGTTGAAAGTGGGTATTCGAATTTCGGATTGAGACAAACAACTATAACTTTTCACTAACGATCGCGATAAAGAATATGCACCAGTATTTATGTAAAACATAGATGGTAAGTATGTTGGGCGAATTGGGTTCCAATTAAGTTTGACAGATTCTGCTGTGCTTGAACATGTTTCAACTAGATACTGGAAGAAAGTTCAAGCCTCGACGTTCCATTCTGGCTGTTGAGGTTTGTTGGGGGAGGAGAATTGCACATTGTTCACACCAACCGACTTCCAATTTGAATTATTTCTTCAAGGTGCTACTGCATACTGGAAATTGTTGCAACCATCCTCCCCCACCCCCCACATACTTTACTTATCAGTTTGTATCAAAACTCGTACAGTACCATTTAATCACCAATCTCTTCTTGTTCCAAATTACTCTTCACCCTGGATACTAGGATAGGATTTCGTCTTCTTCGCTGCAAAATTGACAATCAGAAAATTGAAGGTATGGAAGACTTCTCATTTATTTACTGGCCACTCTTATGGCGTAACTTCTTGATGTGTGTGAATAATAAAACTGACATGTTTTTAAGATTATCCCGTTCACAGACGGCAGCAAAATGTTTCTTTTTTATTGATTTAAACTTCTTTTTTTAAACTTCTTAGTGATTGTGGCACTTCCCCACAATACTTGGCTTCATAAGCATGCATCATACCCTTAACTTATTGCGAATTCATGTTCTGACTTCAATAATTTTGGAGGCGTGCGATAGACTTACCTCAATGTGGTGCACCCAGGGCAACGTAGTCTCATACGGCAAAAAAAGTCTATTAACTGGCAGTTGACTTCTCACTTCAAACTACCATCACCCCCCACCGTATGTCATATTCGACAACTACCACAGTACTCACCTCACCTTTTTTCTGTCTTTGTGTCTGTCTCTTTTACATCTTTGGAACACTCTTCTGTTCCCACCCCCCCCCTCGCGACTTTTGTTCCCTTCGATGTTCCTTCCTCTCTGTGAAGCCTGAAGTCAACTAAAGGGCTAATGATAACTATCAAAACGCCTGCCATTTGAAATGAATTGATAAATTATTTGCAAGCATAGGCTGAAAGCCTTTTTGGCTTGGCGAACATCAATCAACGGCTTCAGTTTGCTGCCCACATTTCCGCAAATTTCGAGGTTAACGGATCACGAATTCAAAGGCCAGTAGGGGAAAATTGTTAAACAAAAATCGTTTGGACTCAATGTAAAAACCAAAAAGGGGCGATATAGTCGCTAAAAATAGACACAGTATGGAATGAAGGAGTGGAATTGCGCTCACATTTTGTGCAGGTAACAAACACAGTTCCAAAAATTCAAAAAAAATTAAAATCATTGACAAAGCAGAAGGTCTGATAATTGTAACGATCAAAAATTTAGGGATAAATTCGGATTTATCACGTAAAAGGACAAGAATAAAAATTTAATCAATACTTTCAAATCAAAGCACTGACTTTACACTTGGAATGTATTTTTGGATATCATTTATTGCTTTTATATCAATGCCCCGGGGAGCCTTCTAGTTTGACAACCACCATATCTTGATCCACTTTTTTAAGTGGAAAGGTTGGGGGGGGGGGGGGGGTTTGAACTTTGTTCCAATAAACGCCCTACTATTCGTTCCATTTTAAGGACATGATCTCTGTGTGATTTCATGCAATGTTTGTTTACATTATTTAATATTTTCTGGCGTATGGAATAGCATACAAAATGTCTGCATAATCAAGGGCTGAAAAATCATAATAAAATACAGAAAACCTTCGTGGAAGTGAACTTGTTTGTTTTATGGCTATATTAGCTTCCCAAAATAGGTCTAAATTTGGAATTCAATAATAACACGAAATTATCGTTATGGTTGGCTTTAATGCAAAATTAAACCATCAGCGATCATGCGTCTCAATACATTTTAACAAATATTAGGAATAAGTATTTATAAATTGTTAAGTCTCCTGTTCTTGGATTTAAAGAAGTATTTAACATGCGGTTCGATTGTTTAATTCGTCATACCAACAAACTTGATGCATGTTTCACTAAAATTTTAACATTTTGCAGTTCTAGATGAATATAAATGTCGAGGTATAGTAATTCAGAACATAAATAAGCGTCTAAAGTTTAATGAAACTTTGGTATTAATTTTTTTACGCCAATTTAAGTTAAATCGATTATGCAAAGCATATGACCTACAATTGATCTCTGCATTAAGTAATACAGATATTGAATGTCGCATATCACTCAGGATCGGAATATTTTTACTGATGGGATAGTATGGATAATATTTTGTGTTTAAACAATTATTTTAGTGAAAATTGCCTGTCAATATCATTTTAACTTTAGATCGATAGAGAAATTACAACATCTTAAATCGTTCAAAGGGCAAGCTTTTCCAATTGCGTATGTGACACAGGATAATTCTTGGTGCTTTATTCATAATTTATCTAATTTTACTTTGTCATCTAAGGGGAAAGAACCAATGAAATTGCAAATTAAGGCGTAAGTTCATCAGCATTACTATACCTGAATTTTTCATTTGAGATTTTTTAAATTTTAATTTAATTTTAATTTAAAGCAATTTAATAAAAGTTCAAATTATTAGGATTTTGGTTGTTTTAATAAATCAAAATAAAATGTATTCACCCTTCCACTTCCAAGATTATTGCACTTGAAGTCATGAACGAAATTCGTTTAGGTAACCCATTTATGGAGGGTCACAAACTTATTTTTTTCATTATTTAAATAACTTTTCAACGTTTCCAAAAAACTGACTCAGAAAAATGGCATTTCTCTTTAAATTAATTACTGTTGGAATGACATTTGATGATGCTGATGATGAAATATCCTTCAACTATTAAGCAAGTCGGCGAAAAAGGTTGTCCATCAAGTTAATGTTTTTTTTGACATGACATTTAGCTATTTTTGGAAATTGTTTAGTCATCGAGAGTAGGCCCTCTATCATTAACTGTTGCACTTCCAAAAACCCCCCAAAAATTCCAACAATTTTGCATTTATTAGAAATACTTCTCTGTATCATATGCCCATAATATAAACTGAAATCGTAGTTGTTGTTCCTTTGGTTGATCAACTATGTGAGCCATGTTGTCCAAGCATAAGGGGTTCAGCATTCCTCTCAGGTGACTTGGAGGTATTAAATGAGTAGGTAATAAATGCGAGCTTGAAATGCCAGAGGCCACGAGGTACATTAGAAAGTAACGTGGTGACTATGACCAACTAAGCCACCATTTGAGTTGACTAGGAGATTAAAAATAAGGAATTAACGAGCCCAGTCACGCATAGTCAAACCGGTACATTGAGTACATCACTGTTGCCAATACTCACCCCCAAACCATCAGTGGACTGCTTCAGCCGCACTAGACCAATATGCATTTGAAGCGCTTCAAGGCATTACATAAACACCACTAATCTGTTCATTTCTTCCTGAATGTCTCCATTTTACTTAATGCTGATTTTTTCACATTGCGAGTATCTAGTCATGCATGCAACACGCATCCATTTCCTCAGTATTTCTGCACCCACACAAGACTATCTCGCTGATTTGGGTTTCACAAATTTCTCCACAATGTTCGCCAATCAACGGCCACCATCCTTTCTTCACTTTATTTGCCTCCTAAGGAATAAAAGAAGTTTGAAGGGCGATAGCTCATACAGGCTCTGTTGCTTCCGTGGGATGATTCTTTCCGTTGTCCCTATCCACGGACACCATGACGATTAAGCCAGGTTACATTTTTTGTCAATAGGCTTTGAAAGCCTTTCTTGGCAAAAGTAATTGCATGTTTTATGGGGCTTTAAAACCGTGGCCGTTTCGAACATACTATATTGAGAATTCGAGCGACTTTACCGCTGCCTTATAAAGGTTTCTCCTGTGACAATTAACGATCGAATTCATTTAGATAGTAACGTACTTGTATAGAAATTGTGAAAAAGAAAAATTTGCATTGTGTTATGAAGCATAAAAAGGAGAGTTTTGTTGGATTAATTTAAAATGAGAGCTTTCATGACACAGTTCATTTCATTGTATTTTAAGACTGCTAAAGCAAAGTTACGAAAATTTACAAAATTTTATGAACGTTAATTTGGAAAAATTTTAGGGTTTACCCTACCTGTGGTCTTAGTGAGATCAGGATTTTTTATGGTAATTTTAGGAGGAAAATAATAAGATAAAGAGGATTTAAAAATTGTATCGGTTGCCTCACAAAACAAATGGACTACTTTGTGAACATTTGTTTCTATCTGTGTGGTCGATAAATTATCGCCCCATTCAAACAACCTACTTCAACGAGTTTTTAGAACACATTTACTCCTGAATAAAATGACGGCTTCCCAATTTGGCCCTCCGCGGTTTTTTTTCGAAATTTCATTACTTGTTTGCTGCTATTGTGCAAAAAATAAGCCGTAAATCATTGTTGAGAAAACCTGAAATAGTCTCATTTATAAACCTAAAATTAAGCTTTTAAAAAACATGCGCTTCTTAATGGCCTATAATTTAAAGAAAACTCCGCATTTAGCTCATTATCATTTAATTTAGTTGACCTCCTGAAAATATTTTAGCTAAATTAAATCAAAAAATTTTATTAAAAATGCGAATGAATGATAAATAATTTCTACAACCTTTTAATACTTACGATTTGTAGGAAAAAAATAATTTTTAATGAAATAAAGGCGTATCTGAGGCGAAACTTGCGTTTGGGTTGACGTTTAGTGTTAGGGTGGAGGATTAGGTAAAATTTCACGAGAAAATTCAAGGCAAAACCCCTAAGAAGTTACATTTTAAATTAAATTAAAGCACTCAACTTTCGATTTCATTAATTATATTAAATTAAACTAATAAACTCACTCTGTCCATTGGATCGACGAAAGAATAACTAAAGTTTCCAATTTATATAAAAATAAGCCAATTAAAGAAAATAGTGCTAAAATGCAACTAAAATTTAATGAGAATATATCTTGAACTAGTCACAACTTAATTCAATTTCTCAAAATAACAATGGAATCGCTTTTATTCAATATAACTCAAATTTAGAACATCACTACAAGTTCCTGTCCAAATTTACCCTTTGGCAATTATAGCTCGAGGTTTCGAACGAGTCATATAAAAATTAAATTCTGAATAAAAAATATTTTCTATTGCGACAATCTCCCTGTGGCTTTAGGGGAAAATTTTCTCTGTAAACTCCGAAAAGTGTGTGGATTTAAGTGACATTTTGTGAAGACCACAGTATCAAGCTATTGACGAAAAAATTTGCACTATCAGTGAAAGACATTTTCAAATGTACGGAAACGGATTAAGAATATGATCAATTAAACATTGCGAACCCTTTTTCTTCTCCTAAAAACACAATAGTTTCAAGTGAAGATAGTGGATAGAACCATAATCAAAAAGATTCAAACATAAAAGGAATACTAATGAAGTGCTGAACGGCTGAGTAGAATTAGCGATAAAAGGTCCATTTGAGATCCTATCAGATCTTGTTTTACATGGCATTTCCCCAATTGTTCTTCCCTCTAAGAAAGTGGGTATTAGAGTGGCAAAACATTAGATAAAAAGGTTGTTGAGTTTACAAAAAAAGAATATGACTCGAATCCTGTAATGGGCACAATAAAACACTAAAAGATAAGTTAAGATAGAAGACGTATTAATCGACTTCCGTGTTGGAAGATTTTTACTGATTTTCTATGGTTAAAATCGCAACTGATTGATAACTGCATAAAAAAATATTAAAAACAAATTAATATTAACAACTGGTTGTTATATTTTATTATTAAATATCTAGACATTTCATAATTTCAAAAAATCTCGATTTTAACAAATAAATCACTTCTTTTTTTGATAAAATTGGCAAATAACGCCTTAATAAGCATTGCAAATTGTACTCTTTTCTTAATTTCGGGCTATTTAGCATTTTCATAAACCACTTGAAAAGTAGATTTCCAATCCATTCCCATTTTGAATCGTTACAGCTCTGATAGAGGCATCGCTTTTAGTCTTAAATACATTCATCACATTTAATGGAAACACACAAAAATTATTTTTATGAGTGAAAATACGTTTTTTTCCTATCCCCTGGGAGAGTGAATTGAATAACTCCTAGAAAGGGAGCATTATATAATTTAAATTAACTTGCATTCTATTTAGGAGAGAGGGGGGTTGTATAGCTGCATAAAATTGTACGCATTCGTTATTTTTACCCCCGCCTATTGGACAAAAGTACACTACATATTCGAAAAAATAATAATACAAGCTAAGTGAAAAATTCAACAGTAAATTTGATAATATATTGTCACAAATATAGTCAAATAAAATTAAATCAGATCGTTTAGCATGTTTGAGAACCTCGTTATCACAGTTTTTAGGATAGCTAACTATTTTATTAAAAAAAATCAAATCAAGACATATATTTTTCCGAAGGCAATTTACTTTCTTCGTACACGCATGTTTTAAATAAGTATACCTTTTTTAGAAAAAAATGAGTGTTTGTTCATTTATTTATTCGTATAAAGTATTAAAACGGTATTTTTGCTCTGTTTAAGTCCTAATTAATGAATAGTTTTGAGTTTACTATCGTATTAAATGGGAAAATAAAAATGAAATGGACACAAGACAAAGATAGCAGTCTCACCTTTTTATTTGGAAGCATAAGTGCGATGTAGAAGGGAAGAATTGCAACCACATCAATGAGGCTCATGACAGACCGGAAAAAGTGCCATCGACGAGGTGCGGAATAGAGTCGAGCCAAATATTCTACTGTGAAAATGAGCACGCAAGCTGAATCCAAACAGAAAAATGCATTTGAGTAGACATCACCGATGGATTTTCGACCGACCTCTGGGGAGGATTCGGGAAAAGGTATGGTTTCAATAATATTTGCCAACACAGAAACTGCGATGAAAAATCCGGTGACATAGTATATTACAAGGGAGAAAGTAGAATTGTCGGGATTCTCAAATGATGCCCACAATTTTTGCCTAAATGTAGTCGGCCCGACAGTCTTTAATTCGTCTCCCGACCTTCCTTCTCTAAGTCGTTCTGAGTGTTCTCTTCGACAGTCTTGGAAGTATTCATAACAACAATCTCCCATGGATTCTGTGGATATTCGAAAGAAGTGCATTTCATTTTCATAAGCTAGAAAACAATCTGCCCTAGGAAAATGGAGAAAACCATGACGATAATAATCAACAATATATCGAAAGATGGTTGGATCACGGTCAAAATAATATTCCTTATTCTCCTCGTCGTAAAAGTATTCACGTTCAGTTGAGCCAAGGAGGGTGTTGGGATGCTGGTCTACAAAATAGCGGGGGATTTCAAATTTAACGCCAGAAACATTAATGCTTAGTTTAGAATTAAAGTAGGAAGTTGAAGTAGAGAGATCGATCGGATCGTCTGCAGGAAACTTAGGCAGAGGATTTCTTGAAAGCGGTACCCAACCCAACGCACTTGCACGAATTATGGGCAACCAAATGGGTAAATTTGGAACTTTACGAGGTTGTTGCATTGCAATTTTTCATCAAAAATGATTTACTAAAAAGGGGAACACAAGATTATTTTTTAGTCGTAAATCAAAATTTTCCGAATTGATAGTTTAAAAACTATGTGCATACCACATGAAATATCGCGAAAATGAAGTTTTTATAAGTTTAGTCAAGGTAAAAATTATTTTTTCTTAATAAACTTAAACACATATTGTTCAAATTCATACATATTTTTTTTCCACTAATTCAAAAGGGTTGTTATTTTCATATCACAATTTATTTCATGTATATATTTATATAACATAATATATTTAGTAATACGGTTACCTATATGCATAATGCATTATATAAAAATTATAATTAATATCAGTTAAGTGAAGTGATAATTCGATTTATAATGTATCGAACATGAACAATTCTGTTACTATCTTGTAATTAAAGTTAATATAATGCCTTATAATTACAGCATTTAAAATATCAATCATTTTTCTGAAGGATTACCTTATAATCGCAACCATATTATTAACCATGTGCAATATTAGAGCCAAAAGTAACTCACTTTAAAATTATAAATTTTAAAAGTGTGAAAATGCGTCGAACTTATGCGCTCGCCTTTAGCTATATCAGTATTTAGAATTGATCACGAAAATATCAATTCAAGTATTTCACGTTCCCATTTCGGTCCAAATAAATTTATATTAACTTTTCAACAACGCAATAATTTCTTTGCACTGACTTTATTTATTATCATGTTGCAATCAAAGTGATTATATGCCTTTTATACACATTTTGTTGTCTCTACGTGATCCGGGGCCACAGCTAATAAAATGTCAGGTTTCTATTGCGCCGGAATGGTCTGGGAGGCTAAGAAACCCATCAAAACTTTTGAATAAGATCTAAAAACATGCATGATAACGTTTATAATGTTCTCCACCAACGACTATTCTAGTTTGCTAATTTTTCATTCAAAGCTTGCTAATCCTCTTACACGATTTATACCGGTAGTTCTCAAACCCACTAGCTTACTAATAATTCAATCACTGCGTTACAAACACTCAGCATTCGTCAGGACCTATTTAAAAAATAAGTTCCCAAATTCCCATATTTCGGAATAACACTTCAATTTGCTTTCACTTTTCTTTTGAATTCTAGTTGACTAAACGAAACCCATTTCCAGTCAACCTTAGTATGCTATATTGTAATTCATTTTGGATATCGTTTGCAAAGTCATGCTTTATCTTCCACTCCTATTTAGCAATAAGCCCTCAGCTAATTCAATGCATCATTCCTATCGAGCCTTTTAACTCTGATAGAGGTTCATCCACCTCGACTTTAAGAGGTCCTACACCAATTATTGAGAAACCTGACAAAAACATATGCAACAATATCTTAACAGTGCCTTTCCTCTGAGTTTATGGCAACTTCATATCAAACGTCGCGTTTATTATAAGAAAAATGTTACATTCAATCGTCTTTCTCCAAAGTATCAATATTCGAGTGCCAAAACATGTAGCAAATAAACAGAGAAGACAAATGAGGACAGTAAAATGTGTGAAAATATAGGCGAATAATAGGAACTTTCGAAGAGGTGGGAGAAGATGAGAAGACAAGATATTCAAGATTGTTTGAACCTAGTCAAAGGCTTTAAGGAACTCCTCTGCGCAAAGACGACCTCTTGAATTCACTGCCAGACGCATTTCAGAGAGTTCTTTATCGATTTCCTCCATGAAAGTAATTATAAAGTCTACAAGCTTATTCTTTAACATCTTCTCCGTATGGAAATTAGTTATAAGGAAGGTAATATCGTAGCCCTGAAATGAAAAATGATAAGATTAAGACGGTTATAAAAGGCACTACACAAGTTCCTTACGCAGAGCTCCTAAACCATTTCACGTTTTTAGACATTTTTGCTATTTTGTTGAGTCATTTACCTCATCTTCCCTTCGAGAAAGCAAAGATTAGATTGATAGCGAAATCAGATTATAACACGTGAATTTGCTAGATGTGTGGTAACCAGGAGTAACTTTTAAACTCATTATAAAATGTAGCAGGACATTTGTCAACCTCAATTAGCGCAGACAGTAAATGTTAAAACAATGCGACAACTCGAAATTATATACGATTATACAGCCATACTAAATGCTTGATACTTTTATTTGGTACAAATTATAAATCAAACTTTACTTCAAGCTAAAATATAAACTCAGGAATAGAAAAAAATTAATTCGATGTATGCAAGAGCAAGCACTTCAATGGTCAAAGCAATATACCGAGGCTAAATAAGTCAGTTTGTTTGGATAGCACAAAGGGCGATTAAAACTGTTGATCACGTAACAACCAAAATAGCAAATCAAACAATCGCAAAGTCCAAAGCTTATAAAATAAACTAAGACCCAATGCGTATTGCTGCAGGAAGGCATTATAAAGAGCATAACTGATTTCACTGCCATAAGGGCATGAAAAATGAAGCAACACAAGAATACGCAATCAAAAGTATCTGCCAAGCTTACCGGTATAGGCTTCCGTCTGAGGATGACAAATTCTTCAGCACGCATCATTATAAAGCGCATGAATTTGTGACAAATAATGCGGTCTATTTCGTCCGATTGCTTGATGGCTATACTTACACGAACGGAATTAATTGAGCCCTCAATGAGAACACGCTCACGCTCATTTCTGCTAACAATGACGGGGTTGAGCAAGAGTTCTTTGGAGGTCTGAACTTCTACTTCAGGTTTGTTGTGGCGCTCAACAACTTGAGAGGGGAAATTTTCGAGACAAAGAGCAGCTGTCAGAGTAGCACGAACTGCGTTTAAATAGGGTTTTGCAGTCTGTCGCAAAGCAAGAAAAAAATTAAGAAAATAACTGCGAAAAATACAACATTATGAGCAAAGGGAAATACTAAAAGCCCAAACAACATTAGGAAACAAAAAAACTGTTTCATACTAAACAATTTCAATACGATTTAGCATGAAAAGTAATTGTAATTATAAGCAGCTCAAACAAATGGAAATTCAAGTAAATGAAATAAGAACATTAAGCAAAACACATAAGCAAACCAACCATCGCTTCCGCAAAAAGAAATAGTTCGAAGTTGTCACTGCTTGGTGGCCTATTATAAACAGAATATAATGGAACAAGTCTTATAAAAATAATACATACGCCTATTACGTATTTCCAAAATAAATTTTAAGGAAATTTATTAAATTTCAATTGATCCAATTGTGCTATCTCCCGGTACCTACTCTTGACTAGGACTAATTTTATTGTAATAAAGTATAAAAACTCGACATTCCATATGAACAAATTACATATTTATTCAGTTTTATTTCAATTAAATCATTTTATATTTCTACATATGCTATCATTAATTTTGGTTAGATTATTTCGTCCTTTTCCTGCATCATTGAGCCAACACATCATCAATTTTTAATCTGTAGAGTCATACTATCCTTATGTCCGGAAACGTTTTGCCCAGATCAATTCTTAAAGTTCCTCTATCATTAGGAATTGGACGATACGTTTGTCAGTTAAAGAGAGTAACTTTTAAATTCTGTAAAGCACGTCCCGACAGCCTTGGCGTTCGTGATTTCATTGAAAGTGAAATCGTCAATTTTGCTCGGGCTAACCCATCAGTTGTATTTTATGTAAAACCTCGTAGAATGAGAGCACCACTTCTTGTTGCTGAATACTGTGAGTCTATATTCTAGCCATTTTCTTAATCTTGCTGTTGTCTCTACTTACATTCTTTAATTTAGTAAACGGTAATTGGCAATATCTGCGCATGGCAAAGATGACATCAGAAGAGATAGCTAATTGGCTTCAATTTATGATTCACCGATCCGGTGAAAACATTGTTCCGATTTATAAACCCCGGTCCAGTCATCTCCCTTCAATTCAAGGAATGTGGTCACCCTACGATACTCCTGATTTACCAGAGCCCCTGCTGTCTCCTTCCGAAATCGTTGCAAATCTGAAGGATCTTTCCGCTTGTAAGTTTCCTTGGGAGCAGACTGCACAGGAGTATCTTCAGCAACTACACGAAACAAGACAAAAACAACGAAAAGACGTGGACTAGATTTCCAACATTGCATTGTAGATAGTTTTAATTGCGAAATTGTAAAGTTGTTTTCTTATATTGGTTTGTTCTTTTTATAATTTACAGTATCAATTGGGTTGTTTCATGTCCTTTGTCTATTCCGTCCGCTAATGTTATGATATATTCTTGGTCTTTTTTATAATGATTTGGGCTTCTCCTGTTTCTTAAGTATTTTTATTTTTCTGATTTACTGTTAGCTGTCCCATTTCTTCATTTTATTCCATACTTTGGCTCTTTATTTTTGATTGATGAAGACTAATGGTGCATTTATGTGACTGTATTGCTGTTATCGTATGTTTTCATGGGTCCAATCTTGTCCTCTTTAGGTTAAAGTTGACTCTCAGCATTTATGTGTCCAACCGTTTTTTATTGAGTTTATATTTGTTTGCAATACTCTCAATGTTTAGGCTGTTTATATTCATCGGCTTTCAGATTCTCACTTAAAGATCTTTTTTTTAATATATTCAAATACTACTTCTCTCTATTAGTAGGCATTAATTTACAGTATTCTCGAAGACCAAATGCAATTGCACTTTTTTTTAGTTTTTACAGACTAACCGAATCTGAGAATATGGATATTAAGCTTGCCTACCAAAAACGTTGGATAATTAGTTTATAACTAAAGAATATAGCAGTAGAATTATCTATATTCCATACCTTGCACTTTTCAACATCACTAAAATCACAAGCCAACACGAAACTGCATAGAATTGTAAAGGTAGTTGGAATTTTCTTTCTAAGCTAGAAGCTCCATATCTGCTAGTCATCAGAAAAGTGGTATAAGTTCATTTCAAACTGATTTCATATAGAGGAATGTATTTCCATAAAATTTGAGGTGGGTTCCAAGTGTCATTCTCTACAATCAAACAATAACTGTTTTTGAAAAGTGGTGGGGGGGGGGGGGGTTCGGGGAACGAGAGAGGGGAGGACAAAGCTGTGTACACGATAACCAGACTCCTATTCACACAAAACTCGATTCTTGATTGGTCGAGCTTGAGTCATCACCTTGGCCATGTTGCACCTGTTGCTGCAGCTGGGTATGACACTGTTGATTTTGGTCATTCCCAGACATAGAGAAGTTCAACGGAGTATAAGTCGTGGTCCTAGAGCCATCAGAATCCAGTAAGTATCCTGTGGGCTTTGCAAATTTAATTAAATAAGGTGAAGTTGCGGTTGGTGGTTGCGAGACACCGTTGGGTATTGGCATTTGCTTATTGAAAGCCAAGCATTTTCCTCCACCGAAAAATAGACCATCAGGAGTGGGCGTACCTTCCGTGGTGTAGGCGACGGTGGTTGGAGATAAAGCTACATAACCTGCCCCTTTAGGGTGATTCCGAGGCAATGTTTGGGCTAAAATTATAGAGATATATAATGATAATCTATAAAAGGTGGTTATAAAGTTATCAATAAACCATAGCTACTAACTCTCTTTTAGTAAGACATGTTAGAATGATTTAGTTATGGCAGAGCTGAATGTTCTTGCTAATCTAACTGTTATTTTGATAGGCATAGTATTCGAAATGTAAAATGGATACTAGTAGGCAAACTCAAATCTCAAGGACTAAAATATATATTAATAGCCTCAATGAAGAGTTGCATTAAAGTTACAATTCTTTTTTAATTTATGAAGTAGAAAGGTAAACGGAGATTATTGGTGGCAATAAGGTGATTTATGCATTAACCCTTTTACGATTAACGATATTTTTGAAAAATGCACTCGTGTCTCACAGCAGACTGATGCCGCCGATGTGATGAGTTTGGTGGTGTATCAGGCGAAGAATATCGACACGTAGTGAATATGTTCAAACGCCAATAGCGTCTTCTGTTACGAGTCTAGTACCATTTGAGCTTATTTTGAAAGGGGACCGCGTTCGGTCCTGTAGGGCGTTAAAGGGTTAAATAGAAACTTCTTTATCCTCCCAAACTTTCTGTGATTTGAACTAAGGGAGGTTATTTAAACACCTTGAGATTTGACTTAAAAATTAATGATGGAAACATGTTTTAAAAAGTAGAAAATGTCTTGACAGTTTTCCGCTTTTCGACTTCTCGCTTTGTTTGAGTGTAATTTTGTTCTTTGTCAAGGGGTGTACGATAGACTCACCTCCACATGGTGCACACTGGGCAACGTATGCTCATACGGCAAAAAAGTTTATTAAACGGAAGTTGACTTCCGACTTTAAACTACCGCGACCCCACTGTATGTCATATTCGACTACTTCCCAGTACTCACCTCATCTTTTTCTACCTTCGTCTTTGAAACACTCTTCTGTTACCCCCCCCCCCCCCCCCCCCCCACTCTCGACTTTTTTTCACTTTGATGTTCCTTCCCTCTGTGAAGCTTGAAGTCAACTAAAGGGCTAATGATGACCATCAAAACGCCTGCCATTTGATATAAAAATGTTCTTTGTCAACTAGTTATTGTGAAAAACAAGTCGCCTTTTCGTCAAATCACCAGAGACATACGGATAAAAGTGATATTTGACATTATTTGAGGCTGCTTTAATCAAAAAGAAAATACTCCTCGAAAATTCTTCCTCAAAAATTATCTTAAATGCATATTTTACGAGTACATTCGCACATTTCAGCGACTACAATTAAGTTTTTTCCTATTTTCCCTAACCCGACTTTTATTCCGAGGTTGTTGAGGTTAGACTTAAGAATTGAAAAAAATAATAAATTCTCCTTATCTAAAATGCGATCAAATTTACAATTAAGTTGGCTGGGAGACACTGAACAGATGTCTGTCTTTACCAAGCGGACAAAAACCTTGAGAAATTCGTCTGGTTTCGGTATTTCGTTAAGAAAAAAGTTGTGACCTCCGTGGCATAGACACGAAGGCAAGGAATGAGAGGTGGAAATTGTGCTGTCTGCACGTAGGCTTTTGCCCAACCCCCAAGTGCTAATCACTTCGGTTAACATATATGACTGATGATTTACTTCAGACATTGTGTGAACTAGCTGATGGACGAAAGTTTAGAAAGTAATGATAAAAAAGACGTTCTATTCACTCACGTGAAACTGTGCCGCTAAGTGTTCCAACAGGGCTGCAAATGACCGGCTGTTTTCCAGCCAAAGTATAGGAGGTTGAATTCATTATTCTCGGAGCACTCTCCATGGAATACATCTTTTTCCTTTGAAGAGATGATTCAGAGTTGTCCACGGACTCTTCTATCATGCCGGAAGATGCTATTCGTGGATCCATGGTGAGGAGGCTGGAAGAAGGTGCTTGCATTAGGATTCCAGTTGGTTGAACGCCAGTCATTTTCTCAAGTCGATAAGGGCACAGCACATCTGCGTGGATGGCGTCGAGGTTGTCGAAGGATTGCACGGTGTAGGTAGCAGTCATATCTGAGTAGAATATAAGAGGGTGATTGGAAAGGGATATGAAAATGTTGAGTCAGACAGAATCATGCCATTCTTCTAATCATCTCGATTGGAAGTGTCATTTAACAATAGGGTGAAACAAATGCCACATAAGGCAAATCTTCAATGAGCGAACACAGCCTATTGAGTTCAGCTAATTCATACAATTATTTTTCCCAGTCTCAACCCTTCTGAGTTGTTGACTATCTCCTGTAAGATCATTTTGCTTTCTTAAACGTGAAGAGAAAAAAAATGACTGAAACGGTCAGACCGAGCCTTGGTGATTAAAAACCCGATCAATAAAAACCTAACAGCATGGAAAAAACATTTGCTGGAATCCAAAAGATGATTCATGAAATTTTACTATTTTGGACTAGAAATTTTAGTAAAAGGATTTCACTACTAAATAATTTTATTTATTATTAGCAAAAATAATACCAATTATTATTATTATTAAAATCGCATTTTCAGGGCAAAATGACATTTACATATTCGATCTATAAAGCCTCTATTAAATGTAATGAAATGTGACCAGCGAAATGTTCACCCAGAGGATAATCTTGGAGTCGCTGTCAAAACTGAGCCGAATACGCTTTCTACTGAACTTAAAAGAAACAAACATTATTTATCAGACAGTGGGAAATTGACGATTCATCAACTAATGATCAATTCCACTTTGAGTGACAAGGCGGAACTCACACTAGACCCATTTTGAAATTCAGTAGTACAAGGAATCCTCAAACCACTCCTTTTTAAAATTTTGATAGATTCAATAATAACTTTCTGTATAATTTTCTTCAGAGTAATGACATCAACTAAGATAAATTAACAGTTTTTTTTCAGGTTTGCTATCGAACTAATAGCCGATGAATTCGAAATAAATTTCTTCAACATATAACTTAAAAGCATTTCTATTTTTGCGTTCAGGTAATTTACTTTAGATACTTAGGATAGTTAAATTTTTATGGTGTTGCTAACAGGTCCCTCGTTAATTCAACCCATCCATTTGAAAGCGCAATGACTTAGTTACATTAACTTTATTAAATAATTTCAGCCACTAAATCTAAGATCAAAATAATTACCTTTTATTTACTAGAGGGTTTACTGTGTGTGCGCGTGCTCAAATCTTTAAATTTAAAAAGAAATAGCGAATAGGATTAGAGAGAAAGTAAGCCATTTAATGGGAAATTTATATTTTGGTCCAATCTAGTGAAAATTCTAATGTTGTCTGATTGAAGTTAATTATGAACTTTCGATTAAAATTCTAGGAATCATTTCATGAGAAATTAAAATATGAATTATTAGCAAGTCCTCAAATCTCAGGAGTAAACGGTGTATCCATTTGCATATTGATTGATTTAATTTAATTGGATTCACGATAATTAGGAACAAGGGATGTTAGGAGAGGGGGGGGGGGGGAGGGGGG
>UZAE01000910.1:0-16942 GCA_900617975.1 Rodentolepis nana | reverse complement strand
AAACATTCAAAGTTGTGCCATTTCAAAATTTCTAAACATTGTGTTGCAGGTATTGTGCTTTGTGAGGATACAGGATGGTGAGGTTAGCATATATATTTGAATATTTTTCCAAAATTTACTCATAAGCTTTTTTTCAAGTCATAATCTAAAGAAATTTTAGAGTTAGTTGCACATATGTCTATAGGTCGGCTTATGATCTGGGCTACTTCGTGCGCATTCGAGTTGCTTGCTCTGCCCGACCTGCGATCCGACATTTCACCCTAATTTGTTGACACAGTGTGCAAAACCACGCCGTTTGTGGCAATGCTGCAAAATGTTGGGGTGTGCGATAGACTTACCTCCACGTGGTGCACCCTGGGCAACGTATTCTCATACGGCAAAAAAGTCTATTAACTGGCAGTTGACTTCTAACTTCAAACTACCATCACCTAACTCTATGCCATATTCGACTATTTCCACAGTACTCACCTCACCTTTTTTCTACCTTTGTGTTTGTCTCTTACATCTTTGAAACACTCTTCTGTTCCCCCCCCCCCTCTCGACTTTTTCAATTTGATGTTCCTTCCCCTCTGTGAAGTCTGATGTCAACTAAAGGGCTAATGATAGCCATCAAGACGCCTGCCATTTGATATAAATAAATAAATACATATGTCTATAGCAGTCATCATTTTATTTGAGAAAGTTCTCACTAATTAATGGAGAACCAATCATCATATCATTAGTACTTCATCCAAATAAAATTGATTTTTTATGAAAGTGATATTGCAGGATTGCCAAACCTTTTCCCACTTTATTATTATATTACTCAAAGAGACTTTCTTAAGTCATAAACGCTACCATTTAACCTACCCGGAATTAGATAAAGGCAAAAAAGCAATTGCCACAATTTCAAAAGAAAGGGCTTTTACATGCAAATAAGCAATGATGACGAAGATTGTGAGACGATTTGCTGAAACTAAAGATTTAATAGATAAAACGGTATTATCTACATTTCGAACCACACTATAAACGCGATATTAAAACAAAATCCGTTTTGTAAAGAACTCAGCTTTAAATCGTCATCCAATGTCAGCCGATTGCCAACGTGATATTTGCGCACTCCCCATTAACGCTTTCATAAATTTGAGTAAAACCTAAGAGATGTAGACTACATGTGGGAACACATTTTCCAATAAGTCATTTGTGTTGGTCAGTGGTTGTCAAACAGATGGGATTTGAATGTGACTGTCCAACTAATAGCTACGTCCACCTTGAAGAAAAACCCACTAATTGCAAGTGTTAGCTGATGAACCTAAGGTTCAGTGCCTGTGTCGACATCATGTTGAAATTTAAGAGAAAACAAAGTAGATGACAATTGGACCTCTATCCGACTTTGGTGGCGTGCATCGGTAATGATTGGATGCATTAGGCAACTTTCTAAATGAAGGTCAAGTACAAAACATGATCCGATTGCCATAATAAGAGACATTTTACCTCTATAAAGGCAAAATCCTAGGGGCTCCTATATCTGCGCACTTGGAATGGGGGTATCAATTAGTAAAATTAAATTCGTCTTCGCGATTTTCAATTTACTTGTGTTTGTAAGACCAACTTATCGTACATAACATATTTTTGTAGTTAGTTGGCGGTTTAGCTCTTGTGCGCGGTTCTGTCTACTTGAAATTCAATAAAAAGCAGGATTCTAATGGCGATTTCAAAACCCTTATGTGCCACATTATTGCTGTTGGACTCGTAAACATGTTAACACCTGTGGCATGGCTTCTTGCTACATATTTTAGTAAAAAGATTGGCCTTGGAGCAGTAAGTTCTCTACTATCCTCTTCATAATTCATAAAGCAGAGAATGAATTTTTCCACTCTGATACCAATGCAGTGTAAACTTGTATAGTCGTTAGTTGCCTTACAACTGCAAGTTTGAATGATGATGTTGCTGGAATACTAAAAATCGATATATTTCAATAGAGTTGCTTTGTAAGCACTAGAAGGAATATTTAAATGTCTTTGGCAAACACCTTAATAATTTCATTTTAATTTTCGTAAAATATTCATTTAGAACATAATTTGCATATAGCATTCTTAAGCTACATAAGTTGGCAATAAAATGCGAGCCGAATAAAGAGCTCCATTCTACAAGTTTCAGTTTGTTTCCCTTTTTTACTCAACACAAAAAAAAGAGGACACTTGAGATATTTATTTTTTTATTGGAAAGTAGTTTTCAAGACAATTGGCCAAATTTGTATTGTTCTTCAGGGAGGCAGTTTTAAAATTTCTTTCGAACCACATGGTCACATGTTTTGGTAATCACCTTTAAGTTCTTCTGCTTCGAAAAGAATTCTGACATCAGAAATGGAGAGCATTTAAGTAATGATCAATGGTGACACTCTCATTTTTCCTTTCCGAAAAATGTTTTTAATTTCAATGCCAACCTCTAAATTGTTGTTTTCTATTCAGAACTGTGCCGCGGGGGCCATTTGCATTGTCTATGAAATCGTGCTTATAGTTATATACATTCAGAAATATGTACCTTATGGAGTGGCTTTAATCTCATTGACGATCCTTAATGTCGGCCTTCTAGTGTGCGGAGGAATTTTAATTAATGATATCAGACACTGTATGTAAAATGCTGCTTTATTAAAAATGTCTTTTTTTCCTTGACTTCGTATATTTGCGAACTTGGTGGGGAGGACGTTTGAATGTTTGAATTTTGCAATTAATTTGGAACAGTAAACAAGGAAAGCAGCGCTTTCGCAGTCAATGATCTCTTTCCAGTAGAATGTAAGCATTATCCGAGACTAGTTTTGGCTCAGATTGAAAAGAGGGCTGATTGAATATTTGCCTGAGGCAACGTTACAAATTTGTGTAATTCATTTAGCACCAAAGTGTCTTAATTCTTGTGGTAAACTGAATGACGGCGCCTAGAGCAATTCTATCTGACTTCTCACTAATGCTGAAGGCGAATCCGAGGCAAATCGAACTTTCAAGTTAAAAATTCGTCTACTTCTTGCTAAAGAAAGTGTGCATATAGTTTCGAATTTCACAATTTGTTTTCTTAAATGGTTGCTTAACTTAATTGAATGTTGATTGTATTCACATTCATTTCCACATCATAAACGAGACACATCAAATGCGAAGAAACACCGTCCCCCTCCCTCACCCCCCGGCTTCAAATTAGTATCATACAGAGGAGTTACTTCTTCGGGTATTGGATGTAGCATTAGATAATAACATATTTTGGCCTGGGGTGCGTGATAGACTTACCTCCACGTGGTGCACCCTGGGCAATGTATACTCATACGGCAAAAACAGTCTATTACCTGGCAGTTGACTTCTCACTTCAAACTACCATCACCCCTCACTCTATGCCATATTCGACTATTTCCACAGTACTCACCTCACCTTTGTTCTACCTTTGTGTTTGACTCTTAAATCTTTGAAACACTCTTCTGTTTCCCCTCCCTCCCGACTTTTTTTAATTTGACATCCCTTCCTCTCTGTGAAGCCTGAAGTCTTGATAACCACCAAGACGCCTGCCATTTGATATTAACAAATTTAAGCCTGGGATAAACACTGCTTAGAGGAAAATTGAAAGAATGTCTACAGATTTATATTTGCCATATCTTATTAACTGATCAGACAGGCAGCCATTGTTCCTCCTATCCATATTTCAGACTCCTAGTAACCCATACCCTTTATTTTTCATTTAACAATTAAGTTGAACGTTTTTCGGCAGTATCAAATCATGTGTTTGTTTACTCTAATTCATTAAGAACAACACTACATCCCTTGTAATCATTCCTCCAAAATGCTCACATTTTTGTTTGGCTTCAATATAATTTAGTCTGTTTATGATAACTCTCACTTCCACTTTAGATTGCTTGATAAATTTCACATCTTCATAATAGGGAATAGTTCGTGGAGTCAAGTTCAACTAAGTTGCATATTCATTCTCCCCATGATGCTATATAATGTAGCTGATCTAGATCAAGATGCTTTCCAAATTTGAAGAATGCTTCAAAATTACTAAATACTAGAAATTATCACAGTCAGTTATTCGATAAATATTGCTTGAAAATGTTGATTTCGAGGAGGTGACAAAGGTTGGATTCTCGTATTTCTGTAGATTTTGTCGACTGTCATGTGAGTCTCTGTGCTAATTGTATTTCCTGTCTCCAGTCGGATAAAATAAGTTCAAAAGTGAGTAACTTCTCATGGGTTTCCTCTTCTTATTATACCCCGCTTTAGGATCTCAGAGATAGTGGAGATAAACAGTCTTCATACGAAGAAGGCTGAGAGCGGTAAATCCCGCGATCAAGTAGTTTGAGGGGGGAGAGGGATAAGAACTTGAATATGGACATGCTCGCGCAACGATTGTAGAGGAGCTTTGATATTTTGGAGGTAAGGAGGTACTAATATGTGTTCGTATTGGTGTATCAGTGGATATTGGTTTGTTTACTTCAAAAATTAAGGTTTTACTAAGATAACTGTTGATAATCTTAAGTGATAAAACAATTTAAGGTCCACATTGCGTGGAAATGCTACAGTTAACCAGTTATATTCGTTTATCGATTTTAAATAAATGTGTGATTTCAAACACAACTAACGTGATTTATACAGCAGTCTTTAGTTTATTAATTCGATCAAAATGATTGATATGGCACTAATCGTAGTAGACAGGATATTCAAGCCAAGAGTATGCAATTTAATGATTATCATTCAATCAACATGGCAGAATGTGGTAATTGGATAAGTGAAGTAGACACTAGAGCCTTCTTTAGTTGGGGCAATAATACGTGTCGTCGGTTACTTAAATTCACTTCGGCACAAACCTTGGAGTGTTGAGTATCCAGACGGAATCGGCTAAACTATAAGTGACTAAGTGATTGTGGAATGACTACTTCAAAATGTCACTATCAGCGATTGACATCATACAAATAATAATTCAATAAAGTTATAAATATGCCGTTGCACTTTATTCAACTGGAAAATATCAAGAATTATTATATTAAGTAATTTCTCATAATCTCCCTAGTCATTAGTCATAAATTTCTTTCTTTTCTAATTTACCGCTCCATAATTTTGCTATTTTTCATCTAGATAATAATTTTTAAACGGAATATTGACCTGACAAAATACGTCTAACTCTCATGCGGGAGTAATAATTTTAGTTCATCCATTAGAGATTTTAGTAAATTAGATTCAATGACAATGTGGGTCACGTCATCGCATGCGTGTACTCATAGGTTTGATGTGCGGCTGTACAACCTCGCGTACGGATTGAGGACAAGAGCACGCAGCCAATAGCAGCTCAAGGGCCCTCGCGTGTTTTACCGAAAGCCGCCATATTGTCTGACTGAGTTTCCTTCCTGTGCACACAATAGCGTGATTTAGCTAGCGAATAAACGTATTCCTGCCATAGGTCTACTTCTTCTGCGAACCCATAGTAGAGGTTTCTGAGTTTAGTCAAGGTTTTCAAAAGTGGTTATTCGCTACAACAAGATTTCAGCAAAATTAAGAGAGATTGCGTCAAAGTCATTTTGAAATGGCAAAGAAATAGAAGTAGATACAAAAGTGAGCCATCATCTGACTTTGTTGTCATGCCTCCGTAATTATTGGAAACATTTTTCAATATTCCAGATGCTGGTCAAGTACATAGTCTGACCTTGACATCATAAAACAGAAAATTTCGCGCTATATAAGTGACAGTAATTGAGCCTCACGATTTGTGCAATTTAAATGAATTTTCAAAATTTCAAGGCATCGGTGAGAAAAACAAAACCGGAGAAATTGCTGTTTTACTATATAAGTGGAATCATTTTTGTAAGATTAACTCTGGATATATAAGTATATATATATATATTTTAATCTTGTAGATTCTTGGTATTCATTTTACACTTATCGGTGGCTACTTAATGAATAACGATGGAAGGTACAAAACTGTTAATTTCTTCGCAACATTTGTGGATAATACCGTTATTATTGGGGTGCTTACAATGTTACTACCTATCGTTGGGGTTCCTGGTGCATTTTATAATGAAATCATTATTATGGTTCTAGTAAGTTCTACGTCTTAATTCATAATGCAGGTTATGCGTCATACGACTCTGGTAGCTTAAATAGCATTGAAGAGCAGATTTGAATACTCAAGTTAGAACGCTGTGTTAATAGAACACTAAATATTGTCAGGTTTCAATGCAGATGGTAAATTGATTTTTATGACGACTTAAGTAAACACTTGAAGTTATGTCCCAAAATTTTTGGGAGCCATCATAATCTCTGAATCTGAATCTTGAAAAAAATAGAAAATAATCGTTTAAGTTGACAATAAAAGTATTATTTGCACGAACAAGAACGATATGTACCTTACTGTTATAACCCATTCAGGATACCTGCGAAGTTTATTTCTACTGTTAGGTCGTTTTCATAACAATTCTCCAAAGTTTTCCTCCTCTTCATGAACGTAGCCTTGAATTTCCAATCCACTATTTTTGCCACTTTCTTCGAAACGTACCTTTAAGTATTCTGTTGCTAGGATAAGTCGGTCCAAAGAAATTGCTAGGATTTAGGAAAAGGTTGTTGATGACGCACTCATTTTTCTTTCCACAGAATTCGTTGGCCTTTATAACCAACCAGTGATTGGATTATTTTTCATTTTTAGCACTTCACCGGGGTCACCATCATCATTTTCTATGAAATCGTGCTTACATTTAAATTCTTTCAACACACTTTGACTCTTGGAGGAATTCTTAATTTTATGATAATGCTTAATTCCATTGTTTTAGCGAGCGAAGGTGTGTTAATTGCAAAGTTAAGATTTCAGGAATAAATAAACCATTGTGTCAAAATCTTGTTACATTTGATTTCATATGTTTGAGTGGTAGTTGGAGTGAACGCAAGGAAAATTCATTTTTTCCCAATTAAGGTTTTCGCACTCAGCGATAAATCTCCAAATTGAAAAGAGAGCCGAACTGTCATTTGTGCGAGACATCATGACAAATTTAGCAGCTAATTCAACAGTAATGTGTCAAGTTAATGTTAGTAAACCGAACGATAAAGATGGGAACAATTTTATCTGAACTCCAATCAACGGTTTGTTATATCGACTATTTGACATATTCCTTCTGAGAATGATTATTGAACTTACCACTCGCATTAAAACAGTGTTTCTCACTCTCAGGAATCGTCTTCTTACTCTTGTCTTAGTTTGTCAAGAAAATACTAAGATTTAAGATCTAAAAGTAATTGAATAAATGCTAGCGACAAGCAGTGCGTCAACCACATGGTAATAGTAGGTAGGTTCTAGAGCATTTTTGAAATTTTAAATAATTACGAGAAATCGTTTTTAATTTCGATTTAAACGATGGTTCCTTCGTGCTAATCGACCTATTCGTGGATCTTCCTAATGCCAACTTGTACCCAAAACAGGTTGAAAGACAATGAAAATGGGTATTTGGATTATAATGTAAAAAGATGAGTAAATGGCGATTAACATAAGTAAAACCAGTAAAATAGGAAAATTTAAAAATGAACTACGGTAAGGCTAAATTTTTTACAATCGACGAGATCGCTCATATAACAGGAAGAGATATTTTCTAACAATGTGGTTGGTAAGCCAAAACAGACTATAAGTTTGAAATGTTTCAATTAAAAAAAAACAAATAATATTGTGATGTAGGTCTATTCAAAGTGATTGTCCAAACAACAGTGGTTTAACCAATTCGACCGTTTTGCAGTGACATTCTTACTCACAGTGATATAAAATGAAACTGACTTATTTTTCTGGCATTTACGAATCGACGTAGCGAAACAATGAATTCATTAGTGAAGTAGACGATTAAATAACTCTATCTAAATGCGATATTGCATCACTGTTGAAATCTAGAGAAGAGCATAGCAATATTTTGTCATGATATTTATTTATATCAGATGGTAGGTGTTTTGATGGTCATCATTAGCCTTTTAGTTGACTTCAGGCTATACAGGGGGTGAGGAACACCAAAGTGAAAAACGTCGAGAGGGAGGGGGAACAGAAAAGTGTTCCAAAGATGTAAAAGAGCCAGGCGCAAAGGTAGAAAAAAAAAGGTGAGGTGAGTACTGTGGAAGTGGTGGAATATGACAGAGTAGGGATATGGTAGTTTGAAGTGTGAAGTCAACTGCCGGTTAATAGTCTATTTTGCCAAGTGAGTATACGTTGCCCAGGGTGTACCACGTGGAGGTAAGTCCATCGCACATCCCGAACTGAGGTGCCAAAGTATGTTTGTACATTAAAACATTTTAAAATTTACCATTAGGCACTATTTAAATCATAGTCTTGAAAAATTAAATAATTACCTCCGCATGATATAATGCATGCCTAACTTTTACTCATTTAGGGGTGCGTGATAGACTTACCTCCACGTGGTGCACCCTGGGCAAGGTATACTCATACGGCATAAAAGTCCATTAACTGGCAATTGACTTCTGGTGCAGTACTCATCCTACCTTTTCTCTGCCTTCATGTCTGTCTCTTTACATCTATAAATCACTCATGTTCCTCACCCCTCGACTTTCTGTTACTTTGATGTTCCTTCCCCCTTTGAAAACCCCTCGACTTTCTGTTACTTTGATGTTCCTTCCCCCTGTGAAGCCCGGAGTCAACTAAAGGGCTAATGATAACTACAAAAACGCCTGCCATTTGAAATAAATAAATTTTACTTATTCAACACGAAATGTGATGAAAAATTTCCCAAAATTAGTACTTCATTCAACTTAATAGGACTTTGGACATAAATGTTGCTGCAGGAGTTGTCACATTTTTTTCTCAAATATTTAAGACAAAAAGAGCATTCTTAACTCCCCCCCCCGCCCCACATCTAACCTGTAAGAGTTCTAATGCGATATCCCTTGACCTCCTCCAGCGCAGTAAACATACTGTAGACATGTAGACTTAGGATTGGATCATCATCTGACTTAGTTGTCAACGCACTGGTACATTTTATTAGAAACCTTATTCGTCGTTTCAATTATTGTTCAATCAATAAGCCTCACTTTAGCTTCATAAAACAAGAAAATTTCACAGTATAAAAGCAGAAAGGTAGGAGCTCCACTGTCTGTTATATGAAAAGTCATGGCTACGCCAAGATTTATAGTCAAAACAAGAGTTTTTTTACGCTATACAGTTTATTTCCTAATTGTAAGTTTACCACACAAAATTTTAATTCATTTTATTTGTAGTCGTTTATCATTACTTTTACCGCTGGTTTATGCATCGCAGTTTCACTGAATGCAAAAGAAACGTTCCTTGATGGCTATAAATTATTCTTAAAATGCACCATTGGCGCTATGCTTCTCAATTCATTATTACCTCTACTTGGAGCTCTTTCTGGCGTTTATAAACGGTGGTATTGTTTGGTTGCAGTAAGTGCCTTTGTATCCTCTTTATTATCCATAAACAGGGAAATGTTTTGTCACTCTGAAAGCTTTATTGTCGTCGATACGCAGATTTGCACACTCATCAAGTCCATTCAGACGACAGTTTTGGTGGATGACAGTACTAGGGCACTAAATACCACTAGATTTCAATTCAACTCCTTTATCGATTTTTATGTCAGCTTAAGCAAATGTCAAAAGAAATATTGAATAGAATTTGACAAAAACTTTAATCTCTAAAATTTCAATTTGTATTTTCATTTTTAATTGGACAAAATGCTTATTTGGAACATGCCTTGTATAAAGTGTACTTAAAAAATTTAATTTGACAATAAAATACGATTTGTGTCCCATTGTTCAAACACCTTCAGGATACTTGCGAAATTCATTTCTGCTGGTAATTAGTTTTCAAGACAAGTGGCAGTGTTGAATACTTTTTAAAATTTCATGGTCAATTAGCACGCAATCAGTCTTTAAGTTTCCTGTTGCAAGAAGAATGTGGTCATCGGAAATTGAGAGAATTTAAAGAATGTTTGATTGTGACACTTCCTGTTTTCTTTTCGAAGATTGATTTTTGCTACTTACCTTTTATTTCCCTTTCAGCAATTCTTCATGGGGATCATTTGCAGTGCTGTCAACATTTTTTTAATATACAAATTCTTGCATGAAAGCTATGCTATTTCATCCGCACTAATATTTATTGTACTCGTTAATGTTATTTTTATGGCTATTGCAGTTGTGTTGTTTGTGTATTTCTTAACTAAACTTTGCGGACGGCGTTATTAAAATACTATATTGATTGAAAATAACTTGTATTTCTTTTCCTTTGTTTGCATGATGTGTTGGGTGAATGTTTAAAGCTTTATATTTTCATAAAGAATAGAGACTAGTGCTGTTACAATCAGTGATTGACTTCTAAAGCATGAAAATACCATTCGAATTGAAAAGAAGGTAGAACCACTGTTTTCATGAGGCATCATGACCAATTTAGCAGCTAATTTAACAGTAATGTGTCAAGTTAACGTTAGTAAACCGAACGTTGAAGATGGGAACAATTTTTCTGAGTTCTCATCAACGGTTTGTTATATCGATTATTTGACATACTCCTTTTGAGTATGGTTATTGAATTTACCACTCGCGTCATAACAGGGTTTCTTCCCACTCTCAGAAATCGTCTTCTTACTCTAGTCTTAGTTATCTGTGTACTCATCAACACAGAAGGAAAATCCATGATGATTTGCTTTTATTATTTCGACTATTTCATGTATTCCTTGCGATTATGGTTACTTTAGTTACAGCATGCATTGCAGCAACAGTTACAATTAAGTTTTTATTTTACATCTCAATTACAGAACCTGATGTAGCCCGTTTAGAGATTTCGACGTCTTCAATTTTGTTAAATTTTTCCTATTTAACTGCTTGCGGTTAAGTAGGACTTAAGTCATCTGTCTACTGAGCTCAAAAGATGAAGCAACGTTCAAAAGTTAATAATGAAAATCGTACTACCGCTATATTATTTTCACTTGATGAAACTAAATGTGCAGGCAAGCAAATATGAAAGAGGTCATGAAGCGCTTCTAACCCAAACGCGATAATTCATTTAGTCATAACTAATTAGTGCTATGCAGGTTAGAATTGATTATAGTGGTAACATGCTCACATGAACGCCATACTCCAAATTCTATCCTTTCCATAACCCCTACAAAAGACGTAATGGAAAACAAACTAATGGTGCGTCAAATTATGATTGTCAGGACAGAAATTGAATTTCTAATGGTAAGTCACTAACACTTACAGAACAGATAGGCGGAAGAATTGATTTTATGAGCAAAGTGAGAATAAAATAAAATTTTGCTTTCATTATAATTTGGGTTCAAGTTGTTCAAAACTCATTCACTGGTTGACGTCATATTTAGACTATTATTCCTTTATGACAGTGTTGATGAAATAGTTATTGAATTAAAATACTTGGGCTTGAAAATTGGAGAAACTTTTGCTCCCAAGTTAGGCTAATCGAAATCACTTCATAGACTCTCAATGACAAATCTGCATTGCTAGGTGATTTGTCATTTCTGAGAAAATTATTGGAAAAACCTTCCAATTCCTCCCACCACTTGTGAGCTCTTTCTAGGCTTTGTCTATTTTGAAGAAAAGGGGTAAACTTTTCTGAGGTCCTTTGCTTTACAGTAAATCCTTTATTATCAAATTCGTAAAATGTTGCTTTCATTGCAAGTTTGGGTTCAAGTTATTTAAAACTCATTCACTGGTTGACGTCATATTTAGAATATCATTCCCTTTTACTATTCCCCGGAGTTAAGTAGGAAATATTGACAGCGCTGATGGAACAGTTATTGAATTAAAACGCTTTAGCTTGAGGAGTGGAGAAACCTGTGCTTCCATGTTGAGCTAATCAAAACCACTTCATAGACTATAAAGGTACTTATATCAATTGGAGGGAAGTGGATAATTTTTCCTTAACTAAATTGAACAAGGGCAAATCTGCATCGCTAGGTAATTTGTAAATTCTAAGAAAATTATTAGAAATGCCTTCTAATTCCTCGCATCACTTGTGAGCTCTTTCTAGGCTTGACTATTTTGAAGAAAAGGGGTAAACTTTTCCGAGGTCCTTTGCTTTACAGTAAATCCTTTATCATCAAATTCGTGAGATCCTTCGTCTATTCGTTTAAATGCCAATGGAAGCTCAACACTTTATTACTTTTTATAATTAGCTCTGATATAACAATTATGATTGCTAGAGTATTATCAGTGCAGTAAAAAATCCCGTTCAATATAACTAATTTTATTGATATATTATGAATTTCAAAAAATATACGTTTATAAGGCGATTGGGTGCATATGCCCCTTATTTAAAAAGTTGCGATTATTTTGAAATATGATCATTTTTAATAAGAAACGAGACCTGTCACATACTGCGTATGCCTTAAATGCAGCAATTCTTGAAAGAGCTGACATATCACATGATACCGATGAAACCGTGGTCGTAACATCTCAAGCGAAACCGTTAGTTCAGACAAGGTGAGAATGAGCGAAGTGTTGTGATGGGTAGGCCAAATTGGCACAAAACAATGCTGCTAAATTGATCAATACACAAGTGCGTTTATGACTTAATTGGAAGAGACTAATAAGAATGTGCATAATTAATTGGAATTGAGATTTCTTCTTAGAGAAAAATTGGGTGCTTTCAACCACTATTTACGCATGACATTTATTCTGATACTTTGAAAATACGAATATGAATACGGCCAAAGATGAAACATTTAAAACTTTCCAAACATATTCCTGAAGATTTTCTGTTTTGTGATAACGCCCTTTAGCTGACTTCGGTTTTCACTTAAGGGAGGAGCAACAGAGTCGTAAAATGGTCAAGATGGGTAGGAATTGGAAAATAAACTAAAGGTGAGTTGAGTCAGGATTGCCAGAACAGAAATAGAAACTCTGAATGCAAGTCACTAATACTTATTTAAAAAAACTTGGAACTTTAATGGCACCAAATGGCACAATTGAGAGGCGAATGAAATGATATTCCAGTGAGAAAGTATATCACTAGTAGTGAATTAGAAATATGGTTCAGTTTGTGAATGAATAAATCGTTTATTGGCTATATTTTTCACTTTATCTTACAACGAGATATGAGAAAAGAGTTAACAAGTAATCCGATTTCAAAAATCAGATTATCAAACCATTGTGAAGATATTGATGCGTATGTAGTATGAATCCACCCCATTTGACTCATTATCCATGGCAATCTTTACTTGGCTGTGTTCATCAAAAAGTCCAATTATTTTATTTTGTTTTAATGTTTTTCTTTCCTGACGAAGAAAAAAGTGGTAAATGAAAATTGTGAAAGATGTAGATTTTGCAATTTCTGAGTAATTATTGCCTTGAACATGTTTTGACGAAACTTTACAAATCTACTAACAATGTTCATGATCCAAATTTAGTGGACCTAACAATCCGTGAATGTTTGAGCCAAGTAATTAGTGCATACTAAAATAAAGGCCTACTTTGAATCAACTCACACATCAAGCCATTTAACTAATAAGTTGCTTCTAATTACTTACCACATTGCGTACTCAGGGAGCTTCATTGACGCTGTGGGACACGTCATCGCTCTGTGCGTCATCGTATGCCTGCATGTCTGCTCGCCAGGAATGGGAAGTGCGGCCGTACAACTCTGTGTGCAGCGGCCGTACAAACAGTGACCAATCATCAACTTCTGTTTAACCTAATCCCCCAACCTGATCATGAGTAGCTCCCTGCGTGTACACTTGATCCGCAATATACTCACTGAATAGACGTGCTCCATGCTACACGTCTTTTTCCTTTGGCAATTACTAGTAGTGAAACGAATAGAATGTCGAACATATTGAGTCAAACTGTCTATTGTGTGTAACTTATAACGTAGTAAGCCTTTTACGGAACGTCCAAAGTAACGAAAGTGCTGACCGACCGTCACCATTTTGTGAGCACGTTAACTCAGTCCAAAAAAATTTATTCAAATTTCCAAACTGGGTAATCAATATGACAAGCAAACAAGGTCAATGAGTACTTGATAAAAATGCTATCGAACAAATGTCCTGTGTCAACCTACTTTAAATAGGTAGGATGTGTAGATGGCTATAACTGATGGCAACTAAAGTAGAATTTTTGGAAATAGTGAAAACATTAATGTCAAGAAAATTCGTCAATTAAGGAATAAAAACGATCAGCCATGAAAGCATTAAATCACTTAATACATTAAACTACTGGGTATCCTCAACCACCCACCATTTAACTCAAACACCTTGGAAGTATGAATATGATTAAGGTCAAATTGGAGCTTTACAAAAATTTTATAACTTTGCACTGAAGATGTTGTGTATTGTGTGTGCATGGTTAGCATATGTGTGCATTTTAAATTAATTCTAAATCCTGCTTTAAGTTTTGTTGAAGTCACAGTCATAGAGGTTTTAATAAGATAATTGCACATTTGTATACATTTAATTTGAGAAAGTACTTAAAAAACGTAAAGAAAATGTGTATAGAATCAGTGCTTCGAATAAATAAAATTGATTCTTAATGTAATTTCTGTTGCAGGTATTCCCAAGGTTTCCTCTACTACTAAATAAGCCTATCCAATAAACGGTCTGGAGATAGATAAATGCCAAAAATTATCCACCACAATTTCAATAGAAAAGATGGGAGCTTTTGAAGGATTAATGGTGTCAAAGACTGCGAGAAGACTTGTTTGATCAAGAGAGCCAATAGATAGAGGCATTATCTGCCTTTTATAGGGACACTTTGAATGTAGAAGTCATCAAATTATCAATTTCTGATCGTAAAGGACATAAGAAAAAACTTTAATTTGAACCTTCATTTCCAAATTTTCCAAGTTCTAAGACAATGAGCTAGGTCATGCTTTCGACTAAGTATTTGAGTAAAGGCAAATGTTAAACAGAGGAAAGACCGCAGTTTACGGCATTGAGATTTAAATGGTAGGAATAACTAGGACAAAGAGTTAAAAACCTAACCATGAACTTATAGTTGGTTTATAGTGTGGCGCAGAGGAATTAAAAGGCGATAGAATATAAAAGTCGTGTTCGTGTGATTCAAAACTATTTTTTCAAATGACAGGCATTTTAAATAGCAGTACATTTATTTATATCAAATGGCAGGCTTTATGGAAACAAAATTTATTTATTTTTTCAAATGACAGGCATTTTAATAGTTATCATTAGCCCTTTAGTTGACTTCGGGCTTCACAGAATGAAAGAGCATTAGAGTGAGAAAAATTCGACAGGGGAAAAGAACAGCGATTCACAGATGTAAAAGAGACAGAGATAGACACAAAGGCAGAGCAATGGCCATATGAGTACTGTGGAAGGGGTCGAATATGGCATCCAGTGGGGTCATGGTAGTTTGAAGTCAGAAACCAACTACCGGTTAATTGGCTTTTTTTGCTGTATGGGTATACGTAGCCCAGGGTGTACCACGTGGAGGTAAGTCTATCACACACCCCGATTTAAAACTATAAATGGCTTTATTTACAGACTGAAGAATATATGTTGTCTCACTTAAATGCAATTGACAGTATATTCTGATTTCAAGAAGTTTAACACGAACTCTGTGTAATAAGAACTTGGCATTAAAAAAAGTTGACCATTTACGCTAAGAATCGCCAACGTGGCATTTGCACACACACAAACTCCGTTAGCACTTTCATAAATTTTTACAACTTGCAAGAGTTGATGACTACATATGAAAACGCTTTAGCCAATGTGTCATTTAGTTGGGCAGAAGACATCTGAAATGTGACTGTCATATTGAAATGGGAGAGAAGGAGAATCAGTTGAATATTATTATTTCAAACGGCAGGCTTTGTGATATTTATCATTAGCCCTTAAACTTTGACTTCAGCTTTCCCCAAGGGTGGGAGGGGGGTACATTCATACCCTTAATCTTTGACTTCAGCTTCCCCAAGAGGGGGGGGGGGTACATTTATAGCGGTTATTAACAGCAATTCATTAGCTGTCTTCTTGCTTCCCAGTATCTCTGGTTTTCCGAATTTTGACTTCAGCTTCCCCAAGGGTGGGGGGTACATTGGAGGGGTATCATTCGCAATTTAACTTTGACTTCAGCTTCCCCCAAGGAAGGGTGGGTACATTTATAGCAGTTAATCAATAGCGGAAAAACTTTGACTTCATCTTCCCCCAAGGGTGGGGGGGGGGGTACATTTATAGCCTTAATCTTTGACTTCAGCTTCCCCAAGAGGGGGGGGGGGTACATTTATAGCGGTTATTAACACAGCCCATGGGTGGGGGGTACATATATAGCAGTTAATTAATAGCAGACATTAGCAGTCTTCTTGCTTCCCAGTATCTTTGGCTTTCCTGTAGCTGTCTTCTTGCTTCCCAGTATCTCTGGCTTTCCGGAGTAGCTGTCTTCTTGCTTCCCAGTATCTCTGGCTTTCCGTAGCTGTCTTCTTGCTTCCCAGTATCTTTGGCTTTCCGTAAGCTGTCTTCTTGCTTCCCAGTATCTCTGGCTTTCCGTCGTGTCTTTAGGGCTGGACATCGAATCAGGTGGGTCTTCTCCGGCTAGACACCGAATCAGGTGGGTCTTCTCCATTTCCTCCTTTGAACACCGAATCAGGTGGGTCTTCTCCATTTCCTCCTGTATGCGAATCAGATGGGTCTTCTCCATTTCCTCCTGTAGGTTTCACATCAGGTGGGTCTTCTCCATTTCCTCCTGTAGGTTACAGATCAGATGGGTCTTCTCCATTTCCTCATGTAGGTTACATATGGTGGGTCTTCTCCGTTTCCTCCTGTAGGTCACATAGACAGGTGGGACTTCTCCATTTCCTCCTGTAGGTTACATAGAGTATGTGGGTTGAGTGTATACTCTCAATCTGTGAAGGTGTTTTGATCTCCCAATCTGTGAAGGTGTTTTGCCAGGCAATCTTGTCCAATACGTAGTCTAAATTCAGCAACGGCTTCGATTTTTGGCCAGTCGGCTATATCGGAGAGTGTCACTGTCCACTG
>UZAE01000909.1:0-16949 GCA_900617975.1 Rodentolepis nana | reverse complement strand
AAACTAGAGAACAATAGATTGACTCTCTTTATACAATCATGGAAAATGTTGGGCTTGTGAAAGTGTGGGACACGTTATCGCTCTGTGCGTCATCGTATGCCTGCATGTCTGCTCGCCAGGATTGGGCCGTACTAACAATGACCAATCATCAAACTCTATTTAACCTAATCAGCCATCCTAATCATGATTAGGCCCCCTACGTGTACACTTGATCCGCAGTATACGGCCTGAATAAACGTGCTCCGTGCTACACGTCTGTTTCCTTTATAGCTGGGCTATAGCTTAGCTGGTTCTGGGAGTCTAGCTAGATGTAGGAGGATCTGCCATAGAGATTTCTGAGTCAGTCAGGCCTTAAGAAAGTAGCAATCTGCTACAAAAGAATGACAAAATGCAATTTTGCCAGATTCGAAGTTTCTCTCTGCATATCCAAAGGATTTTCAATCCTTCCTTATGAAAAGGAAGTAGAATCGCTTTGCTTCTTTGCTCTTTTCTTTGTATCTTATTTCTGCAAGGAAAATGGGTTTCAATTACTTGTACAATCCTTGACTTATAATAAAAAGTTCACCTGGAGGTGATCTAACGTTTATTGAAAATCAATGGAAAGCGTAGCGAAATTCTTCTGACCTTATTACTAATAGCTTGATTGGTGCAAGTGGTCAATTTAATTTTAATTGGTAAAATAAACACATTTAGTTGATCTCAGTTTCTAGGACAAGGAAATGCTAAACATTGTAGAGAGAGGCCTTGCCAACCACCTCTCCTATATTTAATTAAATCGCTCATCGTACAAGCCCCTTAACGTGTGGGAAAATTTAATTTATTTGACTTTAACAGAGTTTTTTAATAATTGATTGCTATTCCGCCACATTCGAACTGTTTAACCAGCATAAGGTCCTTGATTTCTCTCACTTGCCTCCTACAAGTTTCAGTAAAACAAAATACTTTTGTAGAAACGACCTATTTCTCACTAACCTACTCTAGAGTTAGGCGTAGAGAAAGTTAGAAGATAATGGGAATCTTTTATTACTAGGGAGATGGCGGTGTATGATATGAAAGTTTTATAGGTTCTGGTGACAAACTCAAACTCTTTTAAACCAGCCATTAAATCGTTAAGCATTATTCAAGCAATAATCGTTTCAACAGTTTCAAATGTTTCATAAAAAAACTCTTGGCTTCTCTATGCCTGGATTCACACGCCCTCTGCTAATTAATTTCAGTGTACCCTTTCACCAGGATTGGTAGATGTTGTCCAGACAATTTGCTTCACTGAAAAATATCCGCTGAATTCTACTCTTTATTGAAACAATTTCTCTAATCAATAAGTGGGCTATTGGGCGCATCCTTTAGATTATTCCAAAATCCTTTCAAACTATGCATATTCATACTCAACTATCAGTTAGTATTATTTTTACTTTTCCTTGTTTTAATGGTTTTCTTTTCTTAACGCAGTATTTCATACTACTATCAGTACTTAAGTAGTCATTTCGGTACCTGGAGGACTTTGTAACTTTCGTGTGTAACTGCCAGTTTTATGCTAGGCTTTTTGACTTGCTGAAATTGTAAACGGGCGGGGTGAATGGCTGTATAAAATATTAAAAATGGGTCACAAAATGTTGCAGGCGTCGTGAATTTTTGAGCGCGATGAGGAATAGGTGCTTTAATTTAGTCGGAATTAACTAGTTGGAAAGATGTTCATTACTATGTTTTGTTTGCCCTTTAATATTCAAGTTCGTTCAAATAGGTCTAAAAACTTTAATAGGACTCACGATTAGGGAATATTTTAATTTTTCAAAGCCAAAGAACTTTAGACAAGACCCTCTTGATATTGGATAAATTCTGCGTCAATGTTGACTGAAATTAACTCATTGATGTTAACCTTCTTTGCCGCGTAACTCCTCCGGGGAATTACGTATTTTCAACTTAATTAACTCTCACAAACCTGATGATTACTTCGCGGTAAATATTGCAACCTCCTTTATATGATTAGTAAATACCCGAAAGTTCAGTTTTTTATTGACTCTATCTTTACAAATCAAGTGAAAGGTGAAATTTTTCAACTAGCTTTTAAAATTAAGTGAATAGACCATTTAGCGGCCACAGGGTATCTCTCAAAATATTTTTGAAAGCCATTTATACCTTCCTTTATAGTGTGACTGTTGCGTGGTACTTTGTGCAAAAAAATATTGAAAAAAATTATATTTTAAAATACCATCCAATCGCAGTGAAGTCGAATGATTTTAAACTGATATCTCTGACATCAATGAAACTACAAACGGGTCCGAGAATTAGTTGCCGAATGTGTTCGCTGCTGAACTTCACCGAGTGGCCGGTATTCAGTGGCGTGTGAAAGCGGAGTTGTCACTGGTGTGTTGCATGGACGCACGGTGTGGGGGGGGTTCAAGTTTCCGAAATCAACTCAAGCAAAGTGGATCAGACGATGACAAACGTGCAATATTTATTGGAAAAATAAATGCTAAAATATTGGAGTGGCTTTTTTGTGAAAATATGCCGCTATTTTAATTCGATAGAGCTGGAATGGACAGAATCACTAAAAATTCATCCTCATGTCACAAAAAAATAAGTAGAGGATGAAAGAACCGATGCCTTGAGATCCAAAAAAAGCTTATCTTCTAAGGTAAAAATCAGTACTTTATACTGGAATTTGTTGGGGCTATGTATAAATGTCATAAAGCCTGCCATTTAAAAAATATATAAAAATTCGTAGTGCGTGATAGGATTACCTCCACGAGATGTACCCTGGGCAACGTATACTCGTAAGGCAAAAAAAGTCTATTAACCGGCAGTTGACTTCACACTACCATCACCATGGTTTAATCCTGCCCCTAATCCGGGTGTGCGATAGACTTACCTCCACGTGGTGCACCCTGGGCAACGTATACTCATACGGCAAAAAGTCTATTATTCGGAAGTTGACTTCTCACTTCAAACTACAATGGCCCAACTTTATGCCATATTCGCCTCTTCTACAGCACTCATCATTCCTTTCTCTCTACCTTTGCGTCTGTCTGTCCCTTTTACATTTGTGAATCATTATTCTGTCCCCATCTCGACTTTTTGCCACTTCAATGTTCCTGTTCCTTTCTGTGAAGCCCGAAGTCAACTAAAGGGCTAATGATACCTATCAAAACGCCTGCCATTTGAAATAAAAAAATATATAAATCACTACTCGTTAGTCCATCAGTAATCAAATAATTTTCTGGCCTGGTTGTATTTATGCATTGACATATTATTATTTCACTTTTAAATCACAGTTCATTTATTTATGATATTTTAATTAATACTTTGTTGTGGAATGCAGATAATTAATAAATGTATAACAATTAGTTATTAACTTCATATAGATAAAGTGATAAAAACTGGATAGAAGATAGATAACGAGCATTGAAAAAAATAATTTGATTTCTTTAAAATTAGTTACAAATTGCAAGAATTCACATTAATTAATTAAAATTTGCCAGTTGTTATGTACGATAATAGTCAACCGCGTGATTTTGTAATTCTTGATCGTAGATTTTTGTGAGGAAAAACTGCTGTTCTTATTCGGTTTACAATTTTTATATTGATATATTACTAGCCAGTCGTGATTATTATTGGTTCTTGTTTTATGAAACAATATTTCATACATTTTGAGAATTCAAACTATGCTACTGTGTAGTTGCAAAAACTAATATGTGAGAAGTTATAATAGGCTTCTCTCTTCCATTTGCTTGTCTTTTGGTGGAATTCTTTTAAAAATTTCTTCTTAGAGAGTCGAAATAATGTCATCGGCTATAAAAGAGTCAAATGAAGAATTTGAAGATCAGTTTCGTCTCGAAGAGGAGGCAACAAAACGTGAAGCCGCAGCCGTTGCAAATGATAAAAAGACTCGCATCGATGCTGATGGAACCGTAATGGAATGGGACGAAGAAAAACGCGCTTGGTTTCCCAAAATAGACGATGATTTCATTGCCTCCTATCAGATGAACTTTGGCATTCAAAACGAACAAGAGAGTGCTCACACAGCATGGCGTCAATTTGCTGCTCAAATTGAAGTTCTTAAGGCAAAAAGGGGTTCTGATGATGAGGTTGTCAAAAGTGGTCTCGCATCACTTGATGCATACTATCGATCAGACGCCTATCGCGTTTGGTATGAGGCCTATCAGAAACAACAAGAAGAAGCCAAATTGGAAGAACAACGATGTCTTGAGAGAACGAGGAAAGTACCGCAGGTGGAAGTTTCAGCCGATGATGCTCTTAAACGAGCAGAAAAGGAGCAGAAACTTGGTGTTCCAATTAGTAAACCTACTACAGTGGACGTTTCAAATGATGCCAAAGATCAGGTCATTGAACCTCCTGTTAAAAGGAAAAGGAAGGGACCTCCAGAGTGGTATGAAGTGAGTGTTAAGCTTAGTAATAAATTTTATGCGAACTTATTCATTCAAAATTGATAGTTTAAATAAGTAACTCCACTCTTTAGGTGATTTATGAGATGGGATGAAAATGTAAGCCTTTTAATGCATTTTTATTTGATTAGGTTTTAAATACTGTACACACTGACTGTCAGAGAGATTGCTCTCATTTGCCAAATACATAATTCATTCATATTTCAAATATGAAGTCTTGTAAAACTTCCTTTACTATTTGTCTTAGTGAACTTCTGGCTTAACGTCGTGTTTCTGTTTGCATATATTCTCTGAAAAACCAGTTTTAACTTCTCTTTTAATTATTTCCTTTAGATCGGCGATGACAAGAACACTCACGTCTACGTCTCCGGGCTTCCTCCAACCATTTCTGAAGCAGAATTCATAACTCTAATGTCCAAGTGTGGCATCATCATGAATGATCCCCTTACAGACAAACTACGAATCAAGCTGTATCGGGATGAACAAGGCAAACCAAAGGGTGATGGTCGGTGCTGCTATATCAAGGTATGTATACCTTTAATAAGTAATTTAGTTAAAAATTGTATATGCTGTACGGAAATAGTTGTTGTTTAGTTGGTGAACCAATACTTATCACACCTCATTTATGAACTTTGCTATCGCATTTTCGCTAAGATGTTTTAGTTCATTGAAACTCACTTATGCAACGTTTCTTATTTGCTGCTTAATATCATCATTACATAGACGAGCAGTTATATATATTGTCTATCTAAGAGACTTTCCACTTCTATAAAGTGATTTGTAGGACTTGAATTTACGCTTTAAGTGTGCTAATTCTCTGCCGACTAAAAATCGATACTCTACGATAGCCTTCTATGGAAATACAAGACGTGTACCTTTAAATGAAAAGAAGATGATGGAAATGTAATACACTAATAGCTCAATATTTCACTTCTGGAAGAATTCAAACTGTTGCAATTGTAGTCTTTTCTATTAATTGACCAAATAGATATATATCCCTCAAATTTCATCATTATTGTTCATTGAATACTTCGAGTACGTTTGATTCACTTTTGGGTTTATTTTATAAAACAGAGAAGTCAGTCCGTTTTATTAGCCACAATTAGAAGAAACAATTGATCTAAGCACCATTTATGAACAACATTTAAGTTAATCAGAGGTTTGTTAAATGTCCATGAACTTTTTAATCATAAAAATATTTGATGCGTACTTTTCGTCCCTATTTCTAGATCGAATCTGTTGATTTGGCTCTAAAAATTCTCGATGGAATGCACTACGAACCAGGTTATGTGCTGCATGTTGAACGCGCCAAATTCCAGCCAAAAAAGGACTTCGACTACACGAAGCACCGTCGATTGACTGCCAAGGAGAAGAGGAAATTTAAGCAGAGACAAGAAAAGTTGCTTTTCATTTTATACGTTTTTCTTGTTTTACTTCTTGTGTTCTAATTGCTTCCATTTTGTAGTCTTTTTAAGTGGAAACCGGAAGCTAACAAACACATTCGAAGCAAGAAGGAACGTGTGGTTATCCTTCGAGATGTGTTTGATGAAAAAGATCTTGGTGTAAGCATTTTGTGCAGGATATTTGATTGAGAAAAACTGATGGTGTTTTCAATTTTTCTGATTTATTTTCCTTCCATTATAGTTGGATGTCAGCCTCATTCCAAACATTCGAGAACGCGTGCGAACTCAATGCGCCAAAGTTGGTGTTGTGAAAAAGATTGTCGTTCATGATGTAAGTTACCTTTTTCTTAGGCAACTAATCTGTCTTTCAAAAAATCATCTTTCTTGTTGGTTTCTTGGCGTCTTCACCACTTCTCTTTGGATAGGTAGATTTGAGTCATGTCAATGAGGTTGGTTTTTCACTATTTAATAGAATACTAACCTAGTGTCTTGCGGTTGCATTTCTTTTCGGGTACCGAGAGTGAGAGAGAGAGAGAGAGGCGGGGAGAGAATTATGCTGGCTACTGACTTATTTAGTAGAGTTCTTCAAATTATCGCACTGTGCTTCTTTAGTATTCATAAGGAAACGTTTGAATGCTGTCCCAAACAAAGTTTAGCTTTGTACTTAGGTGTGGATGTTACAACGGGCATTGAACACTGATATATGGAGATTTCTTGTTAAAATCTGATCGAAAGCGGTACTAGGTGCTGATGTTCCACTTTCTGAGCAGTATTCAATGTGTCTATTTGGGGAGTCAGAAGTCGCGGAATCGGTGCTCATTGCAGCACATTCGTGAATATGAATGCAAAATAATATGTAGTGAATGTGAATTTCCCTCCCTTCATTTTGGTCTAGTGTTGATAGCCTTGTTTCATTTTCTGTGTCTTCGAGTTTTCACTTAACTTTGAAGGTTCAGGAAACTTAACTTACTTACAAAGCAGTCGATTATAAGGCTCCACTCATGCCATGCAAATCATACTATTTTCGAAGAATTTCCATGAGAAAATTTAATTCTTTCAAAATAAAATACGTTGGCTAAAAGGATAATCTTTCATTTGGCTTTTTCAAGTTATGAGTGTAGGCTGTCTATTTACTTGTGTCCGACTTTGATGTTTTCCTTCGTTGACAAATGTTGACATATTGCATATCTGTTTCCCTTCAGACCAATCCCGAAGGCGTTGTTGCTGTTACCTTCAGCACTCCCGACGAAGCTGACGTTGCTATCTCCTTCCTTAACGGTGCTCTCTTCACTTATCCCGCCCCCAATACGAACTGCGCTCAGTCCTCCTCTGCTGAACTTCGAAGAAAACAACTCCGAGTTGAACGATGGGATGGTCGAGAACGCTTTGACATTCGTGGGGAGTCTGCTGAGGAAGAGGCTGAACGATTAGCTCGGTGGAATGAATTCCTTGGAGGCGGTGAAGACGATTCTGATCAGAGTGAAGATTCAGATGGTGGAGAGGGAAATAATGGCGACGGGGAGGGAGATTTAGATCTTATCGCAGAACAGGAAGATGTGAAAGCAACTGATACAGATGAAGAGCTCGAAAAGCGAGATGGTGGTGATTCGGGAGCAGAAACTGAATGAATAACTTTATTTACTCCTCTCTATGTTGTAAATCTGCTAAAATATTAACTTTTACGTAATCATTATGTTTACTCTGGCAATATTTTATATGGTTTCCTTACATTTGCGTAGTGTAGCCGTGGTGGAGCCTTAACGCGTTTTGCTATTGGTTCCGAATAGCTTAATCGATATCAGTTCTGTCATAAATGTTAAAAGTAAAATGGGGGAATATTTCGTATTAATTCTACTTGTACAAAATGCAACAATTGGAATAATGTTTAATTTAACAAGTAAGTCTCCCTTATTTTAATTGCCTTTTGATACTTAAAGCGGATTTCCACACATAGACCTTGGCTTGTGCTTAGTTATCTCTATGGCAAGTTCTCCTCTTTTGGAAAGGGCCCCATAACTAGCTAAGCTACTGCAAAGCTATAGTGGAAGCCGGCGTACGGCGTGGTATACTTCTATTTGGTCTGTATGTCATTGAAGCGGAGATACAATATTATGAAGGGTTTGGTCAACCATGCAGAGACTATTGAGTGTTGGGTGACTGAGATTTCTCTACGCTCAGACCGCATTTGATCCCTACGTAATATGTAGCACGGCCGCGCCGGTCATACAATTAAGTTAATTAGTCTATATCAACTTGGTGAGCGCAAAGGGCTAGCATTGAGGTAGGCATCACTGGGAGACATTTCAATCTCAATTCTTTCAACCAGTTAACTAACGCATTTGGTTTAAAAGTTAGAAAGGACTGCGTTCCCATAGTTTGACTTTTGAAACCCGTTTTTTTTGTGAAGGTTTTAGACGATTGTCCTCTGGCTCATTTGTAATGATGTCGAAAACAACTGACTCCACATTAACTGGCAGAGCAGCGATAATATGCTCAAATAGCGTTCTCTGCTTGGTAACACTCCGTAGTTTTAGAATATTTTCCAATTGAACCAAAAATAAGGATTCGTTGGGTAGATGGTGGGATAACATTGAGGGCACCCAATGTATGCACACTGAAATCTGTTTAAGAAGAAAACGAAAGAAACGATGTTAAGAACTGGTGTCAACACCAAGTGTGCTAGGCGGTATGAAAAGAAATCTCAGTGACATAGAGAAATCGAATCAAGGCTGTGTAGATCACATCAGAGTCACCACTTATGTAACGGATTACTGCATACTGGTTCAACAGTTATTTCATAAATATAAGTTTTATTTTTTTACAGGTTAAGATTAAACATGGACATAATTATTAATTATTAAATACACTTATGACTATCTGGTTAAAAGCTCATAGGCAGTCTTGGAATTTGATAAAATAAATTACGATGTGATGCGCGAAACTATGAAACAGCATAAAATTATAACAATTTTATACATTCTAACGAATTATCAATCGATTTCAATTTAAAAATAAGCGTATATTCTAGATATATGCAGTTTACTAAGATTCTCAAACTAAGGCTCTCAGTGCGCATTAATATTCTCAGGAAAATAAGATATATTATCACCTAAATGAGATTCGTTTGATCAGACTAACTAATGAACGAAAAATAGTCGTTTGTTCAAGATAGATATTTATTTCAGTAGCAGTCAATGACATTTAAAAAATACGAAGTCCAAACTTATAAGATACGAAATATACATATGTAGATAATGATTATGATAGAATATAAAGTTTAAACAATCTGTTTCAAACCCTTTATACATGCCTGAGTTCCCAAATTGACCTTGGAGCTTTGTTCAAATTTTTATCAAAGCTGTCTCTGTTATGGGGTGGACTTGTTATTACAATCTTTGTGTATTTTGCGTAGGTGTACATGTCGCCTAGACACACCCCTTCTCAATCAAATCCAATTCCGTTGGTTAGTAGTTGGTTAGTTAGTACAAAATATATTCTTATTAGCATTTGTTGTAAAGACGATGGTGATTTTTTAAATATAGTTTTCGTTTTGTACTTTTTGCTACATTTCATGATTTTTAATTTTTTCTGCTTAGATTTTAGTTAAAATGCCTGAACGGCAAGACGAATTTGTATCATCTTACCGATCACCTTGGTCATATTTCTCAAGGTTCTCTTATTTGTAAGCAATTGTCTTGTTGGTATTTTTAATGAATTTTTTTTTAAAAATTTGTTCTGTATTCTTTAGTTACGCGAAGTGGTTGGTCTCCCACCCAATTATTAATTCAATATTAATTATCATATTCCTTTTCTCAACTGTCGCTGTTTCTCTCTACTTTTCTGACCTACCTTATTTTGATGATCCTACAAAAGTAAGCGATTTTTAGTAAATTTTATGTTTGCATATTTTTGTGAATTATTGTAAATTATAGGACTTTATCACTATGGGAACAACTAAATCGGCGAAGCTATACCAGTTTAAGGCCCTTCAATACAATTCACTCGCTGTGCCAACAACGAAATCCAGTTATTTCAGATCAGTGCGTTCTGCCGAAAAAAGTGAAAATAATTCTGTTGCATTCTGTTTCGAATTACCTGGTTAGTGATTTTATTTAACTTTTGGAACTTTTATCTAACACTAATGCATGTTAATCTGGTTTCAACTGAATAACGTGGCAGCTGAATGGATTTGAGTGTCAATATTTTTCAATGAAATTCACCTTTTACTCTTGAATTTTCTGCAATAAATTGGTCAATTATTTGATCAGATATATTTTTATGAAAAGTTCGGTTATTTTTTATGTGTACAATAATTGCTTGTCTATTTTCGACTTTAAAATCACATGGACATTACTGTTTCGGGAAATACATGATCTTAGGCCACTTAATTTGTCCGTTTTTTCTATTTTTTTATACAATTTTTAACTAAGTAGAATTTATTAGATTTGCTTGTATAATGATATTAATGAACTCTTCTACTGTTTTCGCATTTATTTGCAAAAAATTGTTTCCACTATTAAAAAGATTAACGTTTGGCACACATCTGGCAGGCAGGAACACCATTCATTTCTTCAAGTTTTCAGACCAAAATAATGCTTTAGTGATTAGATGGAATATGCTAGACTATCTTGTCAAGTCCTTATGCCTTTTTTAAATGTATAAATGCCTATTATTCTGTCTCATAAAACATTTTTCAAATTTGGTTATTACTTTTTATTTTATGATTATTATAAAGATTTTAGTCTCACAGACATTCATTAAGTTATGAAAATTCATTCTAAGGGAAATGCCATTTTGCTTCGGTGTACAAGTTGTACAGTATTTACTAAATTGGCTGTTTGTCTGCGGCACTCAGTGCTTATTGATCGCTCTCAAGTAGAGTCGCTTTCATTGGGTCGTTTTTCTTTCCGGAATGCTTGGGGAACGGTTATCTTGCACACAGTTCAGCTTACAGTTTCAGTATAGCCGAGAAAAGATAGCCAAAAAATGTGTGAGAATAAGCGAACTCATTGAAGAATGCGCAATTGTTACGACTTAATCGTTTTATCGGTTTGTTACTGTCTTTGATGCACCTCAATACGAAGGAGTTTAGAGAGCCAAGTTAACCATGAAGTTAACATTTGTTTGCCTAATGAATAGAGTATCCTGGAGACGAGTCCAATGAAGAGTAGGTGAAATTTCTCTTGAGAAAATAAATTTTCTAACAGTTGTCGCTCTCCATGTGGTCGGTATCTTAAATCGAATCAGCGGTCAAATTCCAAAGACTTTCCAGACACTTGAATCTGGGGCGTAAATGTGGGGGCTTAGCTGGAAATCCGGACCAAGCATCCTAATATGTTTATTTCAAAAAGCGGGCTTTATGATACTTACCACTAGCCATTTAGCTGACTTCGGGCTTCACAGAGGGGAGGAACATCAAAGTGAGAAAAAGTGGAGAGGGGGGGGGGGGGGTGTGATAGACTTATCTCTACGTGGCGCACCCTGGGCAACGTATACTCATACGGCAAAAAAATCTATTAACTGGCAGTTGACTTCAAACTACTATGTCCCCACTGTACGTCATATTGGACTACTTTTACAGTACTCACCTCACCTTTTTCCACCTTATCTACCTTCGCCTTTGATACACTCTTCTGTTCCCCCCCCCCCCTCTTGAATTTTTAACACTTTGATGTTCTTTCCCCTCTGTGAAGACTGAAGTCAACTAAGGGCTAATGAAAACAATCAAAACGCCTGCCGTTTGATATAATAATAAAAATAACATACAGTGGGGTGATGGTAGTTTGAAGTCAGAAGTCGACTGCTCGTTTATGGACTTTTTGCCGTATGAGAATGGGTTGCCCGGAGTGCACCGCATGGAGGTAAGTCTATCGCACACCCCGCATCCTAATATGTTGTGAGTGTTTCCTATGGTAAATAAATGGCACCAGGGTTAAGCCGAGAATTGCTGCATATTATATTGCCAAGATGATAGATGGTCGCGCTTTCTGATCCTTTGGAATGATGTTAATGCCTCGAAGTGGAAAGATCGATCATTCTAAATAATCGATTGGCTGATATGCTCTGAACATCGCTGACAAGAATTAGTTCAGTGAACCAGGTGACAAATCGGAAATTCGAACTTCAGAAGAAGTGGACTATCCAACAATTAATCATTTATCAATTCGAATCCGAAAATTAAATGAAGCCTATTTTGCAAACGCTGCTTTTATTTGCAATATCATTTTTTAGTCCTCTCATTCCTTATCTTACCAGTCTTCAATTACCCTTGTAAAAAATACGAACTTTTTTGTCATCCGTGGGTCATAAGAATAAAACAGAGCTACTTTTATTCTCTTACTGATTTCCCTTCTTTATGGCTCTAAAGGCTTAATGTATGTTGTAACCCATCGTAAATAAGGTGGACAGTAATATATGAAACAATAACAGCTAGAGGAAGTGCTTAAATAGGGCACTTGAAATTGATTCTGTAATAGAGACTTGTGGAGATTTGATTTCCCGACCCCTTGTTCGTTAGCAATCAAGGCAAAGCCATGAGTCAGTAGGTGAATAAGACAGAGACCGAGTGGATATGCGTCAGCATATTCAGGCTGCACAAATTCTGTAACCTAAGCGTTCTTTTCTTTCAAAGCTTAATTGTCATTTGTACTTGTATAATAAAACACTTCTATAAATTTACTTATCATTTGCCATTCTGCCAGACCAAGGAAGTGACGAACTATGGAGTCGTTTCGCATCCATGAGTAAAATCGCCGTACGATTAGATCCTGAAACATCCAACAAAACCTTCCTGACTACTCATGGAGCCATCCAAAGTCTCTGCAAACTCCAGAAGCTAATCGAGTTGTTGCCTGGTTACCGTCAACTTTGTTCCAAAGGTTCCTTAATTGATCTCAATACCACGTGTTGTCCAATTTGGTCGCTGCCAAATTTCATTACATCTATTGCCGGCAAATCCTCCTGTGAACAGGTAGGCTACTCTTGCATCCTTATTACCAGTAGATGTGGCTCCTATGTGTCCCAATGATTTCATGATTATGATATTAAGAGCTTGGTGACTAGCCATATCAATTGACGTAGTTTGCATTTTCATAGGTTATGAGCAAGTAAAGGCACTGAATCATATCCGAGTTCTCTCAAGTTCATTTAAGGTGTTCTCATATGTTAGATCTTCATGACGTTTGATGTTTTCGTGGAGATATGGCTCTGCCTGTTGATCGCATATTGATTTATCAGCAGGGTTTCATACACCCTAGAAATTGTGAAATTTTTTTCGAAATAATTTAAAAAGTTTTTACTCTTCAAGGTATATATTTAAATACCACTAATTTCTTCATGTAGATATTTTGTAGAACCTCTTTATGTATAAGTTGATTTACATTTTGCTATTATAAGATGTATAATTATATATTCGACCGAAGACTTTAAAGTAACCTAAATTAACAGATATTACTGAGATTTGAGAGCGGGTGGGGGAGGAAGGGTTTGACTTTTTCAAATTGGGGAAAAAACGTTTTTTCCCTTTGAACTTTTACCTAGCGATTGAGAAACATCGTCCCACCCTACACACACCTTTATCATATCACAAATCTTTACGGTGGGTTATCGATTTAATAGATTTTTTCTCAACTATTTTTTTAATTCTACCATCTTGATTGTAGATCCTAGATGTTCTCCTTTTCTCAGACGGCCACGTTGGTTTGCCATCAGTAAATGCACCCCCAAAGATAGAAATGATTTATTCAACTTTCCCTTACGGAGTAATTTTGGAACTGTTAGTTAAGCCACCTAATCACAAGTCTCGGCTAGAAGATTAGTTGTTGTTTTGTAAAATAATGCAATTAGTGTCTTCTTGCTAACTAATATCAACAAATGTCCGGTAGATATAAAAATTAAAGTAGTCATAGCCCCAAACCATTTGAAATTAGTCATACTGGTTGTTCACTGTCAACTGCAATTCGCCAATTTTGAGCTGACTGAGATTTTGGAAAACGAGACTATCTACGACTACAATGTCCAATCACTTGTCTTGAATACTGATCTCTGACTAAGCACCCTTAAAATCTCATGAAATCATAAGGGTCAATAACTGCACCTGAAACTATAATACTCCATGCCTCAAAACTACGATTTCCATAAACGAAATTTCCCTTGCACGTGCTGTATTTAAAGCTTTGTACACTTTGACCGAATATTATCTGTGGTGCTATGTTACCTTTAAAGTGAATAACTACACATTGGGCCTTTTTGTTAATTGTAGGAATTATCGTATTCTATTTCAGATGCGTCCCTAGTATTAAGTTTTGATTTGTTTCTTTATTATTGCAAATTATGGAAGAAAATGTCCTATATTAATTTTTAGCTAACTACAGCCGACATTGATTTGGTGAAGCATCTCTATACAACATGCTGGGATTCATTTCTAACCGGTTCGCTGAAACTCTCGTGCTGGGATGAATCGGCACCCTCTCGGTGGCTTTGTCCAGACGTCCCTTCAGTGTGTTTCACCCACCCCCATCTTTTGTTACTATTGGCAATCACTGGGGCGCCAAAAACTTCCCTTCTTGTTCTCCCAATTTGGCGAAGTATTGGCCTACAAATGTGGCATCTAGCTGCCTTGGATAGACCCACAGTTCTAAGTGAGCTTACTAAAAATCTTACACCTTCGCTTAGAATTGAGGTAAGTCTATTGAAAAAATTTAAGTAGATGGAATTTTTATCTTACCTACAACTTCTTTTACGTAGGCTATCGAACTTGGAGAATACGGTGAGCTGTCAGCAAGATATGTTGCATGGGACAGCGTTTGGGTGGTATTGGGAGCAGCCACTTTGGCTATACTGCTCTCGATAATGACCAGGGGTAGTTTTATAATTGTCCTTGCAACATTCCTTGCTCTTGGGTGGTCCCTACTTATCGGGTATGGGCTCTATTCATTACTTCTACTAAGACATCATGACGCTGCGTTCCCCCTTCTAAATATGATGGCTTTGGTCCTGATTCTTGGACTTGGGGCGGATGACATTCTTCTGTTCTATCAAGTAAATCAGTAAAACTTTCTTAAAATATTCCATCCTCTTTTTAAAAGGTAGGCCATGAATGCATCTCAATTTTTATTCCGTTTTAGGTTTGGGTGTCGGTGCACGGTCGAGAGTTGTCAAATGTCGATTCTACCTCCTCTGAACACAGTCGGATGGCGGCAACTTTAATTCACGCAGTTCCTTCTGTTTGTCTTACTTCATTTTCAACACTTGGTGGACTGCTAATGAGTTTAAGTTCCTCGATTGTGGCCGTCAAACGATTTGCTCTCTATTCTAGTTTGACAGTGCTTTGTCATATTGTCTACGTCTTAGTTGTCATGCCAACGCTTCTATATCTTCTTGTTCCTCCCCATCGAAAATGTTGCTCATCTTTTCGTCTGCCTTTGCGATTACCTCTTGTTAATTTTATCGTCAAAATTCGCTTTATATTTCCTATTATTCTGTCCTCGGTCATAATCATCCCTTCGCTTCTTCTCTTTTACGCCGGATGGTTATCGTTTCCTTATGGTTCGATGCAACCGGCTTTTTATCGACCCAATCATCCTTCCGAGGTATATCGATTATATGGGGGTGAATTTTCTTGGGCTGAATCAACTCTAAGGCGTCATAGAAGTCTTGTAACCCTCCATGCTGTTTGGGGAGCTGTACCTAAAGATCCACGAAATCCATGGACCTGGGCACCACAAGACGATGAAAACATTCTTCTTCAGCCTCTTTGGAGCAAGGACTTTAGTCTCGCGGACCCGAGATCTATTGAATGGTTGTCAAATTTTTGTTCAATGTTCAAGAAATTGCCCAGAATTTTGACGCCTCCCTCCGTTTCCCTTCGGAAAAGTTATCTTGAAGAAGATACGCTGTTACTTTCGTTACAAAATAGTGGATGCGTTTTCGGGAGTGGAGTGTTTTCTTTTCAAGACTTTGAGAAGGCTAATTCATTTTGCGCACATGATAGAATGCTTTGCTTAGTCGCTTTTGCAGAGGCTTCCAGTAATCCAACAGGGTTACGATTCTCCCTTGATTCTGGTGAAATTGTAGGACTCGTAATCTCTTTTACTGCAAATATTTCTCTATCTAATACAACCTTCTCAGATTTACACAAATTTGGACAAGAAGTTGAAACTTGGTTTTCGGAGCTTCTACTTACAGCTCCCCCGGGTTTAAAGTCCGGATTTCTAGTTAGCCCCGAATTCACAGCCTTTGAAACGTACGAAGATGTTCTCAGATTTCTCCCTATCTCTGTGGGATTTTCAATAGCTCTAGCAGCTCTTTTAGTTTTCTTGTCAACTATGAGCCTTGCACTATCTTTGACAGCTTTGATGTCTGTTATTTCCTCCCTTCTACTCTCTTGCCTACTGTTAGTCATTCTTGGTGGGTGGAATTTGGGAATAGTCGAGGCGTTGATTCTTAGTCTATCAGCAGGTTTGGCCGTGGATCCTTGTATTCACCTTGCGTTTGCGATGATGAAATTAAAATCAGGAGGTTCATCATGGAAAGTTAGATCAAGTGAAGCCTTGCAAATGGTTGGATGTGCGGTTACTGGAGCAGCTTTAAGTACGGCCCTTGCAGGATCAGCCGTGCTTCCAAGTCAATTGAAATGTTACCAACAAATGGGTCTTTTTCTTCTTATTCTCATGAACTCAGCCTTACTCCTTTGTGGAGTTGGCTTTGTGGGTTCTGCTGCTTGTCTTCCAGATCGATTCATGCCTAAGTGTTGGAATAGGAGTCCTCGTCAGAGGCAGGAGTGAACCATTTCGTCAAACTCAGACTTTGGCCCAAAACAAAATGGAAATTATTCTTTTAGTACTTTATTTATTATTACCTGATCTCGGTGCGAAATAATTTTTAATTCTCCTTACCTATTTTTCTTTATAACTTATTTATTTCGAATAGCGGGCTTTATGACACTTATCATTAGCCCTTTAGCTGACTTCGGGCTTCGCAGAGGGGAGTTACATCAAAGTGTGAAAAGTGGAGAGGGGGGACAGAATAGTGATTCAGAGATGTGGAAGAGGCAGACAGACACAAAGGCAGAGAAAAAGGTAAGATTATTACGGTGGAAGTGGGCGAATATGACATACAGTGGGGTCATGGCAATTTGAAGTCA